>JZLH01S0033509.1:15391-52562 GCA_001188425.1 Eucidaris tribuloides
AATACATACATACATACATACATACATACATACATACATACATACATACATACATACATACATACATGCATACATACATACATACATACATGCATACATACATACATACATACATACATACATACATACATGCATGCATACATACATACATACATACATACATACGTAAATAAAGACTTATCAAGAGAAAGCCAGTAAGTGAGCTGATACAATCTCTACATTATGTATACCCCCTCCTACCATGCAGATAAAATGAAGGATCCAGTTGTGTCCAAGGTAGCATTATCTGCCAGCGAGCTGTATGCTGAAGCCTTCAAACAGCTGAGTATACCGCACGTGAAGGAGATTATACCTAAGGAATGGATACCGACTGCACTGGGTAAACAGTATCTCATGCAGGCCATCTCGGAGTACCATCAGGCCATGGTGTGTAAGACTAGCAAGTCGTTTGGTCAACAGGTGGCAAGATTGCAGGTAAATTTTGGATGAAAATACAGACAATACTTATATAATATTGGATGCACTTGAGTGGCATATCGTAGATATTGCATTCAGAAAGCATACATATTGCACGAGTCGAAGACGAGTGCAATATTTATGCTGATGAATGCAATATCTACGATATACCACGAAAGAAATCCAATATTATTATTATTATGCATATAAATTTGAGGAAATGTGCCAGAATAAATTGTTGATTTTACAATTTCATCGATAAATGCAGGTAAAGCTAGCTGTGTATTGCATTTCAAACTCACGCACCTCATCGCTCTCTTATCGCGCACTTTATCGTGTATTTCATCGCGCACTTCATCGCGTAACAGTAATGCGCACCGTTGTTACGCGCTCGTGCTAACGCAGAGTGAGATATTGGCCTCGCAGAGTTGAATATTGTAACAATAATGCACTCATTTTCCCCATTGATACGGGTAACGTAAAATACATAGGACAGGTAATATGCTAACAATATTGCATGCCAGCAAGCAAACCTCTGAGGAAGGATAATTAATACAAGGTTTTATTGTATCGAAAAAGTGGCTTGTATGTGTAATAATAATTATTATTGGCGCTGATTATCGGGCAGCCAGAATTGAGTCTGGGTTCTTCTGGAGTTGGGTATCTCAGAGTAGAATACAGTCCGGGTTCGATAGGGTCTGGTCAAGGGCCACATGTTGAAGGACAGTATAATTAGATATGAGCAATGAAAATGCAGTGAAGTTACATTGGTATGATTGGGTTGCATATTTTAAATTTTCGTGTATCACAAGTTATTATAGTATTGTTTTCATCATTATTGTTGTCTTTATTATTATCACAGTATGGGAAAATGTACATTAGATGATGATGATGATGTTCATCGATGATGTTGATGATGATGTTGATGATGATTATGGTGATGATGTTGGTGATGATGATGATGATGGTGATGATGATGATGATGACGATAATGATGAATGATGAGGAGGAAAAAGATGATGAGGTTGATGATGGTGATGATGATGATAGAATGTTTGCATTTTAATTCTCTTGTAGCATGCATCCCAGTTACTCAGCGAGGTCGACAGGAAAGGTGGCCAGTACATTGATACCAAGGACTTTGCCGTGAAAGTCAACCATGAACTGACCGCTGTTAAGAAAGATAATGACTTCATCTATCATGACGTGGTGCCCACTGCTGATAAACTTACAAGACCAGGTACAGCTCAAATCGCCAAATTGACTGAAATGCCTGCAACACTCTCGTCTGGCATTGTTGGTAAGTGTAAAATAAAAATTTAATTGCCATGTAGTGCTGATCACAATAAAGTAATAGGCTAACATTGTGGAGCTTCAAATTAAAAAATTGTCAAACTTTGCTATCAGAGCTACATAGTAGTGCTTTAATGGACACATAAACACCCTAGAATGCAAAAGTTTGGAAATTTATGCTGCCACTGGCAAGATATGAATGAATAAACAATTCGTACTCAGGTGGAGTACAGAATAGCGTAAATCTACACACAGTAAGTCTGTGGGAGGAAATGGGCAGGTGAATCTGGTCAGCTTGTAGATTTGTCACTTTTTTAAAGCCCTAAATAATCATTTTGAAAATTTGGAAAATGGATTGAAGCTGCTGCAAATGTGATAATGATAACAATTTAGAGGGTAAAAATATATATATTTAAAGATTTGAGAGTTACAAGATAAAACTCATAACCAAAAGTAAATCATAATGATATGAATGAGGACAGGACGTGTTTGCGTGATGGCCAACATCCTGCTGTTAAAAAATTGTAAAGGCATTGTGTGTTCTCTGTGCATTCATTTGTAAGATCTGTTTGAAAAGCTGGTTCCTCTCAGCGTCCACAATGCCACCGTTGCGTACGACAACCGCAAGGCGGAAATAGTGAACAGGGAGGTGGGCAGACTCCGAGAAGCAACCCAACTCATGAACAGGTGAGATGTCGGTTACAGTGTGATAGACTGAGGATTCAATGGACCAATTAGTGAAAATGGTCCAATAGGCCGAAAGTCCCAAATGGGTCCAATATGATGAAAAAGGTTCCATAGACAACAGGGTTGGGCTCAATTACATGTACAGGGTAATTGAGCAATTACGTAATTAATTACATTTTTTCAAGTAATTGTAATTGTAATTGTAATTGAAATTCAAGGTCAAAAAGGTGTGAAAACTAATGACCAACGAATGAGGAACGAATGGTAATCACATATCTAGCGTCCTAAGTTATGGGTTATAGCATGTGTGCAGCATGAAATGATGAAGGAATCACTGTGCATTAGCTATACTGTACACACACGTTCTCCAATGGTAGACTAGCGGCAAGAACATCAGACGGGCGCCCAGCGGAAGTTGATGGAAGTTGATCACCACGTTGTCGAATGCTCAATATTTTAAGCATGTCAAAATTAATATCCGGGCAACAGCGTTCTTCAGCGGTCCCCGACGACCTTTGGACGAACAGCTAACTAATACAACGTATGTCTAACATTTACCAACGCTGATACGTGCTTTGAACGTCCCACCCAAATTTCAGAACACGTTAGACACACGTTAACTCGACACGCTTATGTTGATAGTTCCTTGATCCTTTGACGCTATGCTGCCTTAGCATTTTTATCGGCAATGCATACTTGGTTGTTTGAAATGGACGGTACTATTAAGAAAACAAACAACCTAGCATGTAATAACGTTCAAACAGCGAATACTTCATGAATACATAGCATACTGGTAAGTACGTTACGCAAGCCTCAAAATTTTGAACATGTTCCGAAATGAGAAATCGCATGGCGTGGCCGACACCCTTTTTTGGCCACATCTTCCAAACACAATGTATGTTCACTTATATACATGACTGACAACGCAACTACCGCAAATTTTCAAACACGTTAGGCACACGTTGGCTCTAAACGCTAATATGTGACAGGGCCCAAAATATCACCTTTCTCAAATTCCTAGCATACTTTCAAACCCGTACCCTGCATGGGTGTTCATCATGTGTCATATGTGAAATTTATTTGCCAAATGTGTACCATATATGCGTTCATGAATATAACACATTATATGCATCAGTCTCATGCAGATTAGTATTCATAGACTAAGAAATAAGTAGTGCAATGATGTTACCAAAGGAACTAAATTCAGTGAGCCAGGAGCATACACTTCAGCGCAGTAATTTTTTGAACAGTTTTCAAATTGTAGGTAATTACTGATCTTCAGATTTCACTGACACCTCCTTCATAAATAGCCTAAAGGCATGATTTATGTTTTGTTGTACTTCTGGAGGGCTGCAAAAGAGATGCCCTGCCTTTAAAATCTAAAGACATGATTGGGACACTTAAAATTGCCTCAAGTAGCAAATGAGTTTGGACACAATGTATACACTACCTGGAGAGTATATCTTGGCTGGAAGGATTTGTTTTGAATTTGTTTACTTAAGCAGAATCAAGCATGAACAAATCAGTATTGAATTGACTCTTGTGCCCCAATAGAAATCAATTCTATAGAAAGCTACACTACAGACTTGCTTGTCACAAGGGATATTGATACTGATGCTAGTTCTTTTACAGTGAGTCAACATTTGGCCACAAAATTTTCACAGTAGAGTCTGTGCATAGTTGACTCTAGAATGGTTTTACTCCAAGTTGAGGACTATCTCCAATTGTGCTTTTACATTACTGTTATATTACTCATCTTTTTTTAAATCTTTGGAATGTTGTAGTGTATTAGCATCCCTCAACTTGCCGGCATCCATTGAGGACCTAAAGGGAGACAGCGTACCCCAGTCAGTCCAGGAGAAAGCAAGAGGTATCAAGGAAAAAGGGGGTGTCGACAGCATCGACAAGTTGCTGCAAGAACTGCCAGACTTGCTGCAGAGGAACCGTGAAATTCTTGATGAGGTAGGCAGAGCAGGGATGGAGTTGAAGCCGGCCTTAAGGCCGGATTTTGCCAGCCTTGGCCTTGGCCTCGGACCGAGTCACATATACAAAGTCTACGGGACAAACATTTTTCCTACGGCCTCATGACTCGGAACAGTTAGCCTCGATTCCATCCTTGAAGCAGGATGTAACCAGGATATTTTCTGGTTGGGTCATGATCATAATTTTTTGGACCTTTTCACAATGAAATGACAGCAAGATGTGATTAAAATATACCTGATCAATGCTTTTTCATTTATGTCATTGTGGAGAGGCCGTCGAAAAAAAAAATGTCTGTTAAACTAATGTGGACCTGTTGAGATTTTTGGGGTTGACAACACCCATAGTAGGTGGAGATTGACTCCCAGATTGTCTCACGGGTGTCAATCCTAGGGAAGGGGGATATACTCCCCCCCCCCCTTTTGAGAAAGCAAGAGGTATCAAGGAAAAAGGGGGCATGGACAGCATTGACAAGTTGCTGCAAGAATTGCCCGACTTGCTGCAGAGGAACTGTGAGTTAGATGAACACCCAAATTGTCAAGTTGTATGTTCCAGTATAATTACATACCACCTTAACCTTCTTGAAAAAGCTGTAGTTTAAAAACAAAATTAGAAGAAGATGAAATATGAATTTAAGCATTCCATCATGCCTCAAAAACCAAGTGAACAGAATATATTCATCGTCTTGGCCACATTGTTTGCAGCTTTCATGTAGTCCTGTAGCTGCAATGCATGTATGCAAATTAGGAGAAATTGTACACTCATAAACAAAAAATGGATGAATACATGACTCATCCATCGACAAGACACAGGCCTGTAGATAATATTGTGACTCATTTACCAAATTCAGAAACTAATTGTGCATTTTACCTATAGGTCCCTTTGGCTTACAAACACTGTGCTTCATGAAAGGTTCTGCCTTAAACCAAAAAGACTTGTTCAGCCTGTTAAACAAATGGTTGAATCTTCATACCTTTTCCCAGATGTTTTGTTACTTGCTTGCAGTAATATTTTATGGTGATATTAGTATTTGTTGAAAATAGGTCAAGTTTTTGTACATTGTTATTATGATCAGAAGTGAAAAGGAAACAAAATTGTTATGTATTTAATATTTTGAATCTTTGAAATAATATTTTGTACTTATTTTGGTTTTGATTTAAACTGAGTTATCAACCATTCCGTGTAGGTGTCATGCAAGTCATGCATGCTGTATGTCACTAATCACAAGCCAGGGTATAGATGATTGCTTTACGTGATCAGGTAAAGCAACTAGATTTAAATATTTTCACGGTTTTGATCTATATCCTGTGTTGTGACTTGTGCAACATACAGCATGCGTGACTCGCGTGACACTTACACAAAATAGCTGTTATGCTATTCCTTATATCACTTTCTGGTATTGTTATATTTCATGTTTTGAAATGGAAATAAAATAAATGAATGAATGAAATGAATAAATTTGCTTTTACCTCACTTAGCAATCTTACCTATCATATTCTCCTGAATGATAGACTTATTATTGTCCCCTTCTGTCATGTAGGCTGTGCGACAGCTGGACGAGGAACAAGAGTCGGATAACCAGATGAGGGAACGGTTCAAGGAGAAGTGGTCTCGGGTAAAATCAGAGCAGCTGACCTCTTCGTTGCGAGCGGAAGCCACAAAATATCGCACCATCCTAAATAACGCCATTCAGGCGGATCATGTCGTCAAAGAAAAGTACAATGAAAATAGACAGTACATGGGCATTCTGTCCAAACCCGAGGTAAAATAAACTTGTAAACCCCTATTAAAGCCCAAGTTTAGTTTTGGTTGTTGTTTTTTATTTGAAAGCTTTATGCCCAAAGGTCATATCACACCAATAACAGATTCTAAATGTCTTATGTTTTTTTAAAATTAGTTAATGAAAAATCTCGGGGGAACCCCCGAGATTTTCGACTTTATTTTACATTATAGCATCCAAAGGGTTAATAAGGTGTTAAGGTTATCTGATTTATACGTCATCAGAAAGAGCAGAGTCCGCTTTTTCTGATGAGGTATAACTGAGCGCAGTCAAACTTCTCTAGTTTTGCAATTATGATTTTTAGGTGAGACCTAAATAACTATCAATGCCCTGAAAATTGCTCTCTTTGAATATTCCAGTTATTATAAATTACTCAAAACATAAAATGTTGAAGGGGGGGGGGTAGGGGAAGGAGGAGCCCCAACATTTCCCATCGGTAATGTATATACATACTGCTACCTGTGCTCCGATAATTTATAACATCACAATTTGTCTCTATAATCAATTTTCTGTAGGTTTGATGTAGTTTTCCGATGTCTGGAGTGACAACAGAATATTTTGTGTGAAAGATTGATGAAAAAGTTGTTTGATCATCCAAAACTATACTTGGGTTTTAATCACTCCTGCTTTTCTGTGATCCAGGCCCAAATTGCACAGGCATTACCAGCAGCTACTGGTGCTTCGGCCGTGCAAGGTAGTCCGGTGGTTGCTGAATTGAGAAACCTGATGAAAGAGGTGGATGAAATCAAGGCTGTGAGGGAGGTGTTGGAAAGTGAAATCAAGAATGCTACGGTTGACATGAGTATGTAATAGTAATGGTAGAAGTAGTATCTGTAGTAGAAGTTGTAGTAGCGGTAGTAGTACAAGATATAAGGTAGTAGTTGAATAAGTAGTCATAGCAGTACACTATAGTTGTAAAAGTTGTAGTAGTAGTAATATTAATAGAAGTAGAAGTAGTTGTAGTAATAGTAGTAGCAGTAGTGAGTGGAATTAGTAGTAGTAGAGATAGTAGAAATAGTAACAGTAGGAAGTAGTAGTAGTAGTAGTAGTAGTAGTAGTAGTAGTAGTAGTAGTGGTAGTAGTAGTGGTAGTAGTAGTAGTAGTAGTAGTAGTAGTAGTAGTAGTAGTAGTAGTGGTAGTAGTAGTGGTAGTGGTAGTAGTGGTAGTGGTAGTAGTAGTAGTAGTAGTAGTAGTAGTAGTAGTAGTAGTAGTAGTAGTAGTAGTAGTAGTAGTAGTAGTAGTAGTAGTAGTAGGTAAGTGCAGGGCAGTTCAGTGAAACCTGATGAAAGATATGGATGAAATCAAAGCGGTGAGGGAGGTCCTCGAGAGTGAAATCAAGAATGCTAAGTCGACATGAGTATGTAATAGTAGTAATAGAAGTAGTGGTAGTAGTATCCAGGTGTAGTCTGTTAATATTTAATAAGGTGAATTGCACAACCCAGCTTTTTTGCTGTAACCAAATTCCTTTGCTTGAAATGACCATAATACACCTGCACAGGCTGAAGAGGTATGTGCTAAATTTAGAAACCACCAGGTAAATTTCAGAATCCTGGAACATTTGTGGCAGGAAGGAAATGTACAACATTCTTTGTACTTAGCGTTCCAGTTAGTCACTGACCTCTGCAGACTGATTCCACTGTAGAAGATAGTAGTAGCAGTACATGTAGTAGAAGTAGTAGTAGTAGTAGTAGTAGTAGTAGTAGTAGTAGTAGTAGTAGTAGTAGTAGTAGTAGTAGTAGTGGTAGTGGTAGTGGTAGTGGTAGTGGTAGTGGTAGTAGTGGTAGTGGTAGTGGTAGTGGTAGTGGTAATAGTAGTAGTATTACAAATAGTAGTAGTAGTAGTAGTAGTAGTAGTAGTAGTAGAATTAGAAGTAGTAATAGTATTAGAAGTAGTATAATTAGAAGAAGTTGTAGTATTAGTAGTAGTAGTAGTAGTAGTAGTAGTCGTAGTCTGTTAATTGTTGGGGGTAGTTTTTCTATGGGGGTAAGTTCCTAAGGGTTGATTGTCTGAGTGGTAACTGTCCAATTGATAGTTTTCTGGATATGTTCTAGACTAAAGCCTCTATTTCTCTGTTTTACAAAATCAAAATTCTGTTTTTCAACATTTTCTATTTTATGGGATGTTTCATGTATATAAACGCCATATACATGTATTACCTAATACTTGCATGATTACAACTTGGCCTTAGTGATATGGAGCAGCCATAGTCATGGTAGTGAGAAAGACAGCCTGCAGAGGTGCCTTCAGAGGGGTTGGCTGCCTAGGGTGATTAAAGTTACCCTCATTCTTCGTAATGGTATTATTTAGTTAAAGAATGATTTCAGACATTTGAATATTTGTTTATTTTGTAATTTAATATAAATTTTAAGGTTATTACTTCAGCATTACATAATTTTTCATTTTCCGTGTTAAACTTCCCATTTCCATGACTTTTCTTGTTTTGTGTATTGTGGAGGAATGGAAGCTTTAGTCTAGACTAATATCTCTGATTTGCCCACCTTTCCCCTCCAGGATCTAAATTCTTACAATCCCTGGCTGCCGATGGTGCAATCAACGAGGAATCCATCTCCAATCAAACCCTGGACCAGATCTACAACCCCTTCATCCAACAGGTGCAGGAGAGTCTACGACAGCAGGAAACATTGCTGAACAATGTACAGGTCAGTCTTACCCACTCTGAAAAATAAGTAGTTTGCTGTCTAAGGCTGCGATCACATAGAAGTACAGTCAACTCTGCATTAGTCGAAATTGACGGGACTGAGTAAAACGCGTCAACTTAGGCGATATTCGAGTTATGCGTTAGTCGACAAAAATTAGAGTTTTGCGTATATGCCGACACAGAGTATGAAAGCCGTATGTATTATCAGCCTATGAATTGTATTTTAAGTTGGGAAGAGGGATTGCTTTCATTTCTGAAAGGGAAACAGTTTGTCGCCACCGGTTACGGCTGGCTAGACTGCTTAAGAGGTCGTTACGATTAAGAGAAGAGGGCCGAAGAACGTCTTGTGTAAACAAATCTTTTGACTTTAGTGGCGGTTTTTTTTGTGTTTGACCGTGATTGATTGATGCAATGGTGTTGAAATCGATTATTTCAAATTGATTATTCCACATGTAAAGATCAAGTTAGGCAGATAAATAATACATGTAAGCTTATGGAGATAAATCGAGACTTTTCATTTCTGTCGACTTAGACGATTATCCGACTTGAAGGACGTCGACTTTTCCGGAGTGGACTGTGTACGGTATATGGTATTCGTTAAACACTATTCAGTAGTCGGTATACGCTATACGGGCACGGCGAGTCACATACACGTATGGTAGCACCCACGCCGTACTCGGTCTTCTGGTAGTCTGCAGGCACAGACTTTATTTTGGCAGTAAAATTCCATAGCGCCTTGAGCCAAGGCTAATTTTGTTGGTCAGGGTGTCTGGAGCAACTATAACACAGAACCTATGGAAGTACTAGTCTGCAGTACAGATTGGTCAGACCCCGATTTGCGTAGCACGACGGACAATGACTTGTGTCTGCAAACTAGTCTTTTGGCACCGATGAAATGGACAGAAGATTTGGTATACGCTGCATGAAAATTGAACGTGCATGATTCCCACTATACTATACTGTACGCAGCTATACGGCCTTTTCGAATAGTGCCCTCTTATGTAACACGGTACTATGAAATTACATTGTTTGATTCAAGCTATACACGTGCCCTGCAAAACGTGCACCATATACCCAAATAGTATACTTCTACGTGATCGCAGCCTAAGTCAACATTTATTGTATAATCATTTTAATTGTAATTGTAATGATGATGATGATGATGATGATGATGTAATGATGATGATGATGATAATGATGATGATGATGATGAAGACAATGGCAATGATAATGCCAGTGATGGTGAAAGGTGATTATGGTGATAATGATGTTTTATAGTGGGAATGGTTCTTGTTCACTTCTGCATAGAATGCTGTAATGGGTTCTCAGAATCATAGAATCTTTAAATGGGTTATTCGGACATTGTTACAACAGCACTTATCATCCAGAGTTGGGCTTGGCTTGTCGTGCGATGTACAATTTAGTGAGGCTTGAGGTTTTTTTCAAGTTGGGTTTTAAAAGCTAGTGATGTATTAACATTTTCTCTTTCAGTGGGTAAGTTATTCCAGTCTTTTACTGTGTTGGGGAAGAAACTGTTGAGATATGCTGTTGTACGACATCGAAGAAGAGTATAGCAGTTAAATCTCCTCTCAGGGATCTAGTTGCTTTATTAATATACGGTGGGATTGTGTCTGCAACTTTATGATGAATGGCCTAGTAGAACAAAGAGAGTCATATGATTTTTCTTCGTTCCTGTAGAGACAGCCAGTTTAGTGAATTTACATAATCGGATACTCCAGTGGTGCGGTGGTAGTCATTGAAGATGAATCTGGCTGCTATCATCATACAGTGGCTAGGGTCATTGTGACCATCGCAATAGCTGTAAGTAGAAATAGGCTTGTTGGATGAGGTTTTGGATGTCCAATTTTGATGGTATAACCAGAAATCTGTATTGACATTTTAATTTCTCATTACCAGGATGCAAACACAAGGTTCTGCTCTGCCAAGCAGACGAATGACAGTGCTCAGCAACGAGATGAGATGCTCAAGAAACTAGCGACAGCTTACGATAGTTATATGGAGCTGACATCCAACTTGCAGGAGGGAACTAAGGTGAGTGGTAAAATGGGAACCTAGGGGTGTGTTTTGAAATCAGTTGTAAAACAGAATCCTGATGTACAAAAGAATGTACAACACTTTTGTATTCTAAAATTTGTTGCGAATCAGAACTTTTGTAAATGTTGTTGTAAATTCAAACTTCAGACAATATGCATTTTTTTCTTACTACAATATATACAGCAGATTTGGTATGCCAAAATAGAAGTTGCAATAGGTTTTTAGCTTGCCCGAGCCAAAGGCTCAAGTGAGCTATTGTGATTGCCTGTTGTCCATTGTGTGTGGTTTGTTGGGCATCGTAGTTGTACATTAATTTTTTTTGCATTTTCATCTTCTTTAAAATTCATGATTGGATTTAGCCCAAACTTGGCAGGAATTTTCCTAAAAAGGTGGGAAATTCAAGGGTCCTCAAATGGTGCACCTGTTCCCCCTCCCCCGGGGGTGGGGGCAGGGCCTTAATTGTTCATATTTGTACATATTATTATTACATGTAAGTCTCAACTGATATACATGTACCTCTATATTTGCTCCATCAGTTCTACAATGACTTGACCCAGATCCTGGTCAAGTTCCAGAACAAGGTCGTTGACCTCTGCTTCGCCCGCAAGACGGAGAAGGAGGAGTTGCTACGTGACCTAACCCAGACCCTGGCCAACCAACCAGTAACACCCCCTCCCCCAGCACCGGCCCATCATACCACCACAGGTAGGTCTCTCTCAGGTTTCAGTTAGTCACTGCGATAGGTGCCTGTCGGCAGAGATTTTTAAAAAAGACAATAAGTACAAGATCCTCCTTTCATTTTCCTGTGAACAACGGCATAAAATGACTTAACCTGCGAAAATTTTCCTTATATTAGTCCCTTTACGATTCAAGAAGAGGATTTTTTTATCCTGTTTTGTTGTTGTCTGCTTAAAATTCATCTCGCTGTCAATCACTTACAGTTATTATATCAGAGAACACGACTCGCACGTAAACCTTTTCAAAACACCAGTTACTAAGCATGTGTAATTGAACTGTACACACATCGGTCTCACATATGCCCGTGCTTTTAACAATACCCCAGCTCGCCCCTTGCGTCAGGTCAAACTTATTTTGGCAAACAAAGCTTAATTTGACTGCTAGTTAATAGTACTTCATTAACAAGTTACTTGTGCTGATTTAACTCCCGCCAGTTCTGTTTTGTTACTAGCATCACTGTGTATCAAGTTTGCAGCAATATGTGACAATTGTGGAGATTTTGGGTACATATCGCTGTAAGTGCCATTTTGTAGCGCCCCTGCACAAAGGCTGCTATGGAAATAGAGAATCCTTTTCATGAAAATTATATTCAAAATTCAAAAAGTCCTTATTGTGAGAAGGGGGTGGGGGGGGGGGGCAACCAACCCCTGGTGTGCTAGGCACCCTAAGGTAGCACTTTATGGCTTCCTAATTTTCGTCATTACGATTTTGGCAAGTATGTGTATAATATTTGTCTGTCTCCAGATCAAGTTAAAACATGTGAAAGATGTCATACCACAAATTTTGAAAGCTCTCAGGAATCATTTTCTCAAAGTCTGACGGATTTCTAAACAAAACCTACTATTACTATCATATCTCCATTTTCAGGTAAATGAGTCTGGTTCAAAATACGGAGAATAATGAGAGGTAGCCAAGGTAGAGTTGCATATGCCTCAACTTGCCACAGCTGCTTTTGTGTCTACTCTGTGATTTGTAAAGAAGCATAGCTTCACTTCTCTTAGCTCACTTGGCTCTAACTGTGATAACCTTAAAGGCATTGTATTACAATGCTTCCAGTTTAACCCTAATAGTCCCCGGGGGGGGGGGGGGGGTCATAATGGCCCCCCCTCGACAAATTTCTCGATTATTCCGCCGCGCAAAATTTTTTCACTGCGCCGTTCGCTGGCTTTTTACTTTCAAGTCTCGCGCATCATTTGAGAACATTTTCGCGAAAATCGGACGTACTGTTACGACGCTGCGCAACTTTTCGTACATGCACGCAACTCCAAAATTGCTCAAAAACATGATTTTGTGTACAAAATCAATGCAAATTGTGTTTTCAGCCAAAAATCTTAAATGTATGAATATTTTTACTTTAACTGGTAGAAATGGATTGATTTTATGCTGTTTATGATCGCAAAAAAGTCCCTGACAAAGTTCATCGAAAAAACAATAAAAAACAAAAGGTCAAAAAACAAGGAAATGCATAAGAAATTAACAAAACAATGAAATACATAAGAAATCGATTCTGATTTGGCAATTCTTTTTGTAGGTAATTGTCAGAAATGTCAGAAAGAATATTTTCACCAAAACTTAGCATTCTACAAGCTCTTTTTAGTGAGTTATAGGCAAAAATATGATTTGATTCATAAATTTGCATAATTAATTATTAAAAAATATAAAATATGTATTTTTTGAAACTCTAATGATACAGTCTTGTAGATTACATCCAGCTCTATGCGCGTGCAAATTTTTGCGGCGATCGTGCGATCTGTGGCCGAGATCTGAGGGGGTAGGGGCATAATGGGCCCCCCCCCCCAGGATGACAAGAATGGAGATAACCCGGATCTATTAGGGTTAAAGAAATGTGAGATACATGATTCCCCATGCTACCAATGTTTCTGATAAGTTCTAAAACTGAAGTCCAGAAGTGTTGCAGAATGTTTGTTGCCTGACAATAATTCATGTGCCAGTATTCTACAAGTGACAGCACATTTTCCTGAACTTTTGTGGTCTTGTGTGTTTAATTGTCCATTCAAACACTGTCAGATATGTCAGATAGAAAAATTTGACAATTTTTTTAAATGGGGCTTCCACAATGTTATATAGTGGCTTTAAAGGCATTGTATAAAAACGTTTCCAGTTTAAAAAATCTGAGCTACATGATTCCCCATGCCACCAGTGTCTCTGATTCGGTCTAAAAATGAAGCCCTGAAAAAATTGCAGTGTAAAATGATCATTAAGTGCTTCAAAAAAGTGAAAATCATTGAGAGACAATTCCAGCTTTCCCCCACAGACTGCTGTGTTGCAGAATTTCCTATTGGCTGAGAATGAATTAATGTGCCAATTTGCATCTGCACATATTGTACTAGTGACAGCATAACTGTCCAAACTTTTGTGTTCTATGGTGTTTATTTGTCCATTCAAACACTGTCAGATATGTCAGACAGCAAAGTTTGACAATTTTTTAAACCGGTCTTCCACAGTGTTATATAGCGTCTTTAAGGGATACTCTGCAATAGATTTTTTGGACAAGTGTCAGATATATACACTCAAACCTGCCTTTTCAGTAGGGACACCCTACCTATAAAGGAACCAAATCAATTCCCCAGAGAGCAAACTATACTTAAATCTATTTCTGCACAAAGTACACCTGTACTAACGACAGTTTTACTGTTCCCCTTCAGTGACCTTACTGTATGTATATATTTACTGGCCATAAATTATAGCTGCGGGTGTCATGTCTCTGATTTGTATCGGTCATGAAGCAGGCCCCACAGATCACACTTACCTCACTTGTTATGAGAGACGTATTATCAGCACTATTTTAGGGGGTTTGGCAGGGGTAAAAAATAGGTTGTGTGAGGAGGAACTGAAGTACTTTAATGATAAATAAATAATTTCCTAACAAGCACTGTCGTAAAACAAAACAAAAACGGACATTATATATCTCCCAAACCAAAAATTGAGGCACTTCTTTTTTCTCTTTGCAGTTTATTTTTTAAGCTACTGCAATGTGTTTTCAGGTTGTTCATCTGATATTCTTTCTCTGTATGCATATTTCTATCTGTTATGTTTTTTGTGCAATGATTAGCTACGTAGATTTTGGAGTTAAAAAGTCAAAAGTCAAAGGTCACAGCATTTCGCTTGCTGAAAAATGCATTCTAAATTTTGGAATTTGTCCATTGTCCTTCCATGTCTAACCAGGTGCACTTGGTTTGTAAAATAAAAACAATATTTAGAGGAAATCATTCTGTATACTACTTGGTATCCAAGACAGCTGTATTATTTACATCTTTACACCATCATGAACATCTCCGTGGTCTACACTGTACTTATAAGCAATACTATCTTGGAAGTTATGCACATAAGAAAATAGTTTCTACAAAGAAAATGTGAGCAGTATTATATTTTTTTCTACTCTAAGATGCTAGACAGCCTTTGCTGAATATGTTTATATATTGATTCTGTCCCTTCTTTACAAATTTTGCTTCCGTAAACACATGCAACTGTGCCTGTGATATGCCCCAATACAAGCAAGATTTTACGTGTTGTGGATCTGTTACTTTCATGCATTTTCTCTAACTGGTTCTAGTGTGTCTTTGTAGATATATGTGCACCTCTTTATTGTGTCATTTTCTGAATTTTTTAATATTTGATATATCACAACCTCTTTCTTCTCAATCCATTTGATGTGGCATGCAATGTTTAACTTTTAAATCCCACATAAGTATGTTTGACCGGTTAAGATTACTTGAATTGGGACCGGGGGGCCACTGTCATTACAACGTGTACACCATGCGCGTGTGAAGAAACATGTAAAAAGGGTCGTGTTTCACGGTTGGACGATGTACGCGCGTACAGTGAAAAGGGTATCAAAATCGCCAAAATCAGGAAAAAAGGGTATACTTTAAAAGGGTATATCTATTCAAACTTGAATACTTGTTTAGGGTATTCTGAGATCACCGATAATTACAGTACTTGTTTAGGGTATTCTGAGATCGACAGATAATTACTTGTTTAGGGTCCATTTTGAAAGTCCATACACATGCATGGTGTACACCTAAATGACAGTGGCTCTGCCGGGAATTTAGAACATTTTACCGAGAGACATTTTCTTCCAATATTCGCACTGTGGTACTATCAAATGTGTGATAGTCTTTTTCATTAGCACTTTTCTTTCAGGCGCAATGCACATTACACGTGATTACAAATCAATAAAAGTTGTAACATTCAACCAGTTTTCAGCACAATTTCTTTTGAAAATTTTTGGTGTGGTTGGTGTAATTTTTAAAAATAGAATCTCAAGTTTGTTGATCGAAGTGGGATGTAAAGCAAAAATAATCATCTCCTATTTCTCAGGCGATGGATACAATCTAATATTGCCTTGGCTTTCCTTGAAGTGTCCATCAGTCCCAGCCTTTGGCTCGGCCTGATAGACACATCACGGATCACCTCAGCGATGTTAGATTGCACCATTGTCCTTGTAGTCGATGATTATTTACTTCAGGTGTTGACATGTAACTCTAATTGTCAAAGGTAAAAACAAGATTTGAAATTTTAAAACTTGATAAAATGAGTGATGTTGTTATAGGATTCAATTTTATTGTAACCGTTTTGTTCAAGTTCCCCTTTTCTTAATCTTGTATTATTTTCAAGGGTATATATATATCATTTTGTGTATATCTGACATGTGGTTTATATTTTCATCTTTGTATTATATTTCAGCATCACGAGTTGCTCCTGCAAGGCCACCGCCCCCTAATTTTAGCCAAGCCGGTGCTCCTGCTGCTACTACCCAGACACCAGCTCCGACACCAGCCCAGCCCCCAGCCCAACCCCCTACCCAGCCCCAGGCCCCACCTCCTGCAGCAGCCGCACCAGCAGCCGCACCAGCAGCAAGTGCACCCCCTTCCTCAGCACCCCCACCACAACAGGGAGGCTACCCCCAGCAACCGGCGTCCGCCCCCTATTACCAGCCCATGCCGGCCTACGCCCCCTACAGCAACCCCACCCCCATGCCCATGCCTTACGCCCCCTACGGACAGCAGAGCTATGCACCACAACAAGGCTATGGGCAGCAACCCTACGGATACCAACAACCACCGCCACCACAAGGGTACCCTGGACATGCACCACACCCACCCCAAGGTTACCCCACACAGGCACCGCCGCATCAAGCGTACCCTACACAGCAACCCTACGGTCAGCCCCCACCAGGATACAACCCGTATGCCCAACAGCCACCACGTTAGAGAAGATGGTGATTACGATGAAATATACAGCGTGACCCAGAAAAACGAAACAGTTTCATCTACAGTTGTTTCCCACATTAACTGCTCAACTTTATTTAGTTTATCTGATAGACTATTTTTTTTGTGAGTAGAATGACACTAAGATCATCTATGTTGGTTGGGGACTTTCCATTTTGGGGCCGTTTTTGTGAACCAGTGTAAATTTGGTATGCACGCACTAGTTTACGTGTAATTTCTATGGGATGCAATCAATAGGACACACCATTACCGCTTTGCTACGAGAAAAGCTGAAATGCACTGCTTTGTAAATTGCCTCTTAAATGAAATCTACTGAATGAAAATTGATGATCTAAGTGTTGTATTGCTCAGAAAAGAACACGCTATCAGATGAATGGGAAGAATAATAATTTCTCTGAGATAATATAGGGGGAAAAAGCACCATATTTGATGAATTAAGTGTTCCATTTTTTTCTGGGCCACACTGTACATGTATAACTAGTATGATTTCGAAATATTTTCTATCATCCATGCTGCTCTTTGCAATAGTCTGTTGCACACAAAACCATGATCACAGTTCCATCATTATTTTCACTTGTACAGTAGGTTAAAGGTTAGTGACATGATTGGGAACACTTGAAAATGCCTCAAGAACCAAATGAGTTGAAATATATACCAACTATACACTAGCAGGAGTGGATCTCCCACATGGGAAGATTTGCCTGTAATTTGTTTACTTAGGAGAATCGAGCATAAACATAGAAGTATCTTAATTTTCATCCGGGGACGATAAAAATAAGCCCCATAGAGAGCCACGCAGCAGGTTTCCGTGCTATGAGTGATATTGACATTGTTTATTTTAGAATGAGTCAACGTTTGACTATAAGATTTTCACAGGAGAATCCTTGCATAGTTTACTTAATTCTAGAGTAGTTTCAGCCCAAGTTGAGGATTACCCCAATCATGTCATTTACGTTTAATCGTTAAAGAATTCAAGGTGAACAATAGTAGATCAGTTTAGATTATTTAGATCATAATACAAATAAAGATATGAAAGACAAGCATTTGGATCAGATACTTAATTGCCATGTTATTAATTTTTTTCCACTGGTAATATAAATTCATCACACTGGTTGCAATGACATATTATTATAAGCAACAAAAACAAAAAGGTCCCAGAGCTTTGTGTTTTATTTATAGGTATAATGTAACCAGTTACTCTAATAACATATTTAGATAATGGCCACTAAATAGAATGTGGTTTAGATAATTGCAAATCAATGTTTCATACCTATAATAGTCAAGTACTAAATTGTATTTCTTACAAGATTGTGTAAAAAATTATTATAATATTGTGATAGATGTTGTACATTTGATTAAAATAATTTTGTGTGTAAAACAGCCACCCTTCAAAGGGAATATTTTCTGATACATTCATGTTATGTGTTGTACATCAGAGTATAAATCATTTCTAACTATGGTTCCGTGTTTATATGTGTTCTAAGCAAACTTTAAACAGCAAACTTGTGCCATGGGTATTTCAAAACAAGATCGTGGCATGTAAATAACATATAGGAAATTATTGAGGTCAAAATTTCTAAATGAGTTTATTCCATTCGAATGTGCCTATGATATGCATGACTATAGGTAGGCTTGGAATAGTGCTAGAGGAAAATATAGCATTATGACAGACATTGTTTTAATTTATATGCAATTGTATTGTAATTGTGACTGTTTGTAGTTACATAGTTACAAGTTGGTACAAAGCTTTTGTTTTTCATTAGCAAAGTGGAAATATATAAATGATCTTTAATATGGTAGCTCATCCAGTGATTTTTCATTGTTCATATGTCGCCATTTTTCTGAGCTCGTTGAAATTAACTCCTGTCTAGATAATTTTTTCCACTCAGTGGCCTGTGCAGTAACTTTTTAAATTATGAAGGAGGATAGCATTAATTTTACATAAAAATCTTTATGTAGAAAAGTTGATTTGATTAATGCTCGTCAAAGTACATTTGATGTGACATATTCTATGGAATTATCTGTACTGTAGTTCTCACCCCCGTTATCCGCAACTATATGTACGAAAGTTAAATGCTGTCATCATTTGCTTTTCTTTTTATTACTCATACCTTTGTGGCACTGCTGTTCATTGAGACTAAGCATATACTTTATGAAGTTAATAGTATATATATATAGTTTTTGAGACATCTACCATGCTTACTCAATACTGGAAGTATGACAAAGTTTTTTTTTAAAATACCAGGTGTTGATGTGTGATTTTTAATGTGTAATTGTTGTTGCAATCATGTCAACAGTTGTGCTACGCGTTGAATAAATCCCTGCAAATTGTTTACCCGAAAATGAAGAACGTGTTTGGGCAAAACTAATTTATAACTTCAGTATTTTCTTTCAGTGCTGATCTTCCAGAGATTAAATTTCAATGGGAACATGACTTGAATAAAGGGATAGTATAAAGCAGCTTCATAATGATTTCCAGCAGAACTTTTCTTGTTGTGAGAGATCTTACTAACGAAAAAAACATTTTCCCAATCCAAAACATTATTTGAAAGTGGGTTCAGGACTCACCAGGAATAAACAAAGAATAAAAAAATGAGAAAAATGTGTATCTGTTTGATTGAACTTTTTAGCTCGCAAACAGACAACAGACGATGATCTTAAATTTCAAAGGATTAGGATTCTGTGTTGAAAATTTTGGTGGTTAAGATTGGAGTAGTTGTTGTGTAGAGTCAGTCCTATCAGTATCACAAGTTATCTTGGATTTTGGAAATTGATTTCTGTTTGTTTTAATCAGTGAAGTTACTGTACAATAGACGCTCAGTATAACATACTCTTTAGGACCAAGAAGACTACTTAGTTACATTAAACGTTTGTTACTTGAAGATTGCAAAAACAATGAAATAAAAAGAAAATTCAACTTTCGGCCAAAAAATTGTTCTTTGTACTGAGAGTCTACTCTATGATGTGGTGGTGTTACCATCCACCCTACTACATGAAGACATGTTTTCTAATGAAAACAGGGAGGGGCAGGGACAATATTAAAATCCTTTCATGACAGGCAACATCTAAAACTTGGCTGAATAAATGCCACAATGCTACATTTAGTAATTTTTTGTTTGAATGAAGTTTGTGAAAAGCAATGAAATGGACTCCATGTAGTGTGTGTGTGTGTGTGTGTGTGTGTGTGTGTGTGTGTGTGTGTGTGTGTGTGTGTGTGTGTGTGTGTGTGTGTGTGTGTGTGTGTGTGTGTGTTTGTGTGTTTGTGAAAAGACAATGAAATGGACTCCCTAAGTGTGCGTGTGTGTGTGTGTGTGTTTGTGTGTGTGTGTATGTGTTTGTGCATGTGTCACAGTGTGTATGTGACATGTGTCTTGTCTTTCTGCCTGCTTGTAGGATATGTTTCATTGTGTCTTCATTATTTCTTGACTGAATTTTATTCCAAGTGATATTTCTGATAGGGCATGATGGGGGCCTCCAAACTCATACACAGACTTTTATAATTCATTAATCATTCAAATTCATAGAAATTAATTTGAAGTCACATAAAGGTATCGCACAAACAATACTTATTTCTTGACTGACTTTGTTTTTGGCAAATAGTTTTATTTTATCTGATAGGGCTTGTGAGGGACCTTCCAGACACAGACTTTTGAAATATTATGCATGTAGTTATGTTTACTTGCACAGTCTAATCAAAATCACAAAAAATCTGTCATCTTTATTGTATGGCAGATAATGATTCTGTTTATTTTGTCTGATAGGACTTAATTTAGACTTTCAAACTTTCTCTCCAAATGTTATTAATGCAAACGTATTAGAAATAACCAAAACAAAACTACCAAAGTTATTGTTTATTTTGTGACAATCAAGCTGCAATATAGCATTTGTAATAGTGTAAGTACTTTTATGTCTTAATTGCTTCGTAACAAACCAAAACACCCGGGGTCGGGGGGGGGGGAGGTAGTTGTGTCAATTTCCATCCAGTGGGTATGAAAGCCAGTTGAATTGTCTCATAATAAACCACATGAAATAGTGCCATATCCTAGGGATGCACACTTTGGGCAGGAATGTATGCGTATATTATGCCTTGTGAATAATATTGATTCCCTTGTTACTTCAAAATCTCATTAGCTTACTTCCACTGTGTGTTACATATTTCACATTTGTTGTTGTTGAAATTTTTATATAATTATATCACGTTTATTATTGGAATTACATTTTTAACAGACTTTATAGCCCCATACCACATCTAGTATAATCTGTGTAAATACCTTTCTAGTCTGACACTGTCACACTGCATATATAGTCCTATTATGCGCTATGTGAGTGCTAGGAGCAGTGTGCCCCCATTTTAAGACAACCCAAAGTTTTAGGCAAAAAGTGTTAATAATTTTGGCCAACTCATGTGAAAAACATAATAAATAGCAAAATAAATTTGAGATAACTACAGTGTCCACAAAATTATCCCTTTATATTCATGTTATGTGCCCCCTTCCCCCCCCCTAAAAAAAATGAAGATAAACTCAATACAAACAGAACATATTTCTAGATCTCTGGTCTGCCTACCCCCCCCCCCAAAAAAAAAAATACATTTTGTAACATTTTGTTTCAAATCCCTCCCCCACTGGACTACCCCCCCCCCTAAAAAAAAAAAAAGAAAGAAAAAAAAGAAAAGAAAAGAAAAGAAGTTTATCATGGCATGCATGTGATAACGTATTCAAGGTGTTCCAGGGTAAGGATGAGTAATTAAATAAAAAAAAATCCCTCCCCTTCCCTTCCCCTTTCACACCACTCCTCCCCCGCCCCTCCCCTCCCCCTTTTCCACCACTCCTCACCGCCACTCTCCCTCCCCCACCCCCACAATTCCGGGTTGTGCTGCGCCATTGTGGGGGTTGACCAAGTGGGAATAACATGTATTCTCAATGGCGTTCGCGAGTGCCGCACCGAGTGCTCGCACTTTAATAACTACACGTGCTGTGACGTGTGCACAGCTCAGTGGAACCGGTTCGATTCATACTCGTTGTGTGATGATATGATGTAACTGAACTGCTTCTGTGTTACATACGTAGATCTATTCATATTCGCGCATCTTTCTACACACGACGTTCACTCAAGATCAACACACCGGGAAACTTCCGGCCCGCATTTCTACGAATCACGGTCATTTGGTCCATGTGGAATTTCCTCTACAGTATAGCATTAGTGTATGTAGCGAAACAACGTGACAACCTCTCCAGTTGTAAATTCGCATGCATGTCGTGCCAGCTTCTGAGTCGAATAAACCGGTTTTGTTACACTGCAGCAATGAGTATGCATCTTCCGTATTTCACGCAAGGAACAGTGGTGAAAGGTTTTGGACGTGGGAGTAAAGAGTTAGGAATACCAACTATAACGTCATGTGTCTGTCTTTGCTTTCAATACCTGGCAGGCAAGATTCCGAATTCAGGGCGGATGCTCGAGTTGATTTATATTATTTTAATGTTAATCCTTGTTATTCCTAACTAAGCAGGTTAATTGGGAGGAGTACAAAATGCAGATGGTCAAACATAATAATGTGTGACCGTCACGACCCAAAGGAGCCACAAGTCGATTTTGGGGCCGCAGTTGTTTTTTTGCCATAATTCTTGTATCTCCATATTCCAAGACTTTATTTTGGTTCATATTGCATGTGCTTAAAAGCAAGTATACCCGAGAAATTGCTACTTCCATAACAGTCAAAACAAGGAGCTTTGAGTTCATCAACGTGTTAACAGAAAATCTACTTTACGGAGAAAACCGCTGTAAAGGTGCAGCGTCCGTGTCAAACATGCGAAAACCGCGCTCAGTTGCCGCGTCGCTAATTCTGATAAAACCGAGGAAAACTTCCTGGGCAATTCCGTGATTAGTTCGTACACTTTATACAAACTTTGCATCAAACATCTGGCTCTTACATGAAAATGCTTTCATATTAAATTTGTCTGTTTTGGTACTGTCAATTCTCTAGACTTGGCACCTACTTCACACATGAAGCAAAATCATGAGACCATTTTCAGTGGGTATTTAACAAGAACTTTAATCATGTTAGTTACTACTCGAAAAGAGGCCATGGAAAAATGACAAGTCTTGTGTCCTCAAAGTTCCTCAACTGTTTTCCAACTGACAGGCAAATTGTGGTTTCATGCCTATTTTCTGACATCTTGGCTAAAGTCATTTGATATAAGACTTATTGATAAAAAGTTTTTTTTTTTTTTTTTTTTTTTTTTTCTTTTTTTTTTTTTTTTTTCATTTTTATACTACAACAGCAAAACGATGTTAGTTACGTTACGGTTAGTTACGTTACATTTTGTCCATCCACGAGCGCAATTCTCACTTTTTATTTCCATAGTCTTTTTCAGATTCTAGTATGCATATGTGGGCTTTATTACTTTCACACCATGAGAAGAGGCTATTGGCATGGAAAAAACTGCAGAATAAATGATAGTTTTTCATAAAACGAGATTTAAGTCACAGTCTAGTCCACATGTGGTATTCATGTATGGTTCTGATTTCTCCTGAGGGTCGCTAGTTGAAGATGTAAAATTTAGAGTGAAATGATTGTCCCCCATTGTTCTTCATGATTCATACAACCATTCAAACCATTAAAATTTAATATTTATTCCAGATAGAAGCAATTTATAGTAATTTGTGATTTGCCAAGTATTTCACGGAATTGCCCTCTCTAGCAACGACGTTTGCATTGCTCATACTTCTTGAATTTTGCATTAGAGATTTATAGGGTTTGTAGAAATGCTATTTTCAGTTAACAAACGTAATTGGTAAGATTTTAATGCTCGTTGTGTTGTACACAAAAAGTCACATTGGTCTTGATCAACAGTTATTCCGGCTCGTGCGTGTAGCCCTTGCGAAGGCGGGTCACAGGTGACCATTGGACGGCCGACCATTGGGGGCTCTAGGTGAGAGATTTTGACACAATAAAATTTCACAAATAGTCAATTCTTGTAAGTCGACGTTATACTAATTTGCAAAGTTCGGGATTAAATAAACTGAGATTCTCAAGGACTACAATAACTTCTTATTGTCTCTATAGTGCGTATTCAATTGATGCATAACGCGCCAGCGTCCAGAAGTAACGCGCAAGAATTAAACCGCCCTATAATTAACACACCGCAAGACATGACAGTGACCCGCTTGCATAGTTATAATGCTGTCTGCTTTTGATGGCCCCACGCGTTTAAGTGCCTATTCAACTAATGAGCGCAGCTTTTATGCATCCAGTAAACAACAAGAACAAAAGAACTGTCAAAGGATTTAATGATTTGCAACATCACTTGGTGGTAGTAGTGGGGATTAATACAATGGATAATGAAAACGTGGCATTCTTAACTCTAAACGCGCACCACGTTACAAATTCTCTGGCGCAGCAAATACTTCTCGACGCTGCATCGGCAATTGTTGTACTTACTCTGTTGATTTAATTATTGACGGCAAAATATAGTGAATCATGTTTGCCAGATTAAAATGTCGAAAAAATTGGAAACTGCAAACAAATGCAAGAATGTAATAACAATCAAGTTCAAGTTAAGGATAGCTGTCAGTTGGCGGTCGCAAAAAAAATGTGAATCACATGCACAATCACGATACGTATGTGACACCAGCTCAGCCAATGGACACCGTCTTGGTTTGCTAGGGCGCGGCCTTAACTGACAGTCGGATTTTCGGTGTGTGGTTTTTTTCGCAGCGTCGAATGGAAGGCTCTAGAAAAAACTAATAATTAACCACTTTCCCGAGAACTATTTGATCTGAACTTCACATGACATCAAAGAGACTTTGAAATTGATTCATGTCAAAAAAATAATTTGATAAATTTTGACCTTGTTCCGACAATTTGCGTCATATTTCTCTTAAACCAGCCGTTGCGACTTTTGTGGCCCTTATTGTTGACGGGTCACAATTAGAGTCCCGGCCCGGAGGGGGGGGGGGGGGGGGGGGGGGGGGGGGCAGTGTCATTACAATACATACTTACAAAGGTGTACACCATGCACGTGTATGGACTTTCAAATGGACCCATGAACAAGTTAGATTTCTAATTGAAAGTGCATCGATCTCGGAATACCCCTAAAACAAGTATTCAAGTTTGAAAAGATACACTTTTTTTGAAGTAAAACCTTCTGTTTAAAGTAAGACTATACCCTTTTTTCCCTGATTTTGGCGATTTTGATACCCTTTTCAAGTAGATCTACGCGCGTATCATCGTCGCCGTGAAAAAAACAACCCTTTTTACACGTTTTTTCACGCGCATGTGTACATGTGTAATGACACTGCCCCCCCCCCCCCCCCCCCCCCCCGGAATAGAGTCAGAGAAGCGCATAAATTTGCAGGATTGAGGAAGTAGCCCAGTCTAAACAACTTGGAGAAGACAAGGTGCTATCGGCAATTATCCATCTCAATAGGCCAAACCTAATTTCTAATATTCAAAATCCTTAGCAAAGTTACCAGTTACACTAGTCTGAAGTGAACTACAGTCAAATACTCACATTTTCACATACCAACTGACCAAGTCTCTTGATTTTTGTTTCTTTGATCTCGCTGAAAATAAATAAAGAACGTTGGATGAAAATGTCGGCTAAAAAGAAGGCAGGCGATTTCTGTACACAATTATCTACATCACATGCTAGTTCGATAAATACGACCCAGCATAAATTAACAGACTCTTTTCTGATAAATTTTGTCTTTTCTGGTCATCTGTTGTGTTTTTAATTTAATACATGGTCAGATCGGTGTACCATGGGAAAATTATAGGCAGAACCGAATGACATTCACACAAATTTATACTTACATGTACATGTGTAATACTTTCACTCATAATAGTCCTACATGCTCCTGATCTGAAATTGGTAAAAGCATCAATTTTCTTCTAAGGTCTTGTCGGTTTTGAGCTCATTTGAGTGATCCCATAGACCCAAACACATATATTTTCTACACATATGGTGTAGAAATAACTCTGTCTGACCGCACATGCGGGCTTGATTCTAGAATAGTCTCGGCCCAAGTTGAGGACTACCACCAATCATGTCGCTTACCTGTAAGAAGAGTATGTAAGTCTTGAAACTTTTCTTCTTTCACAATCTACAGCCAACTTCCCAGAAGATGTTGTGGAACATCTCCCATCGCCTTTGACGACGGGCGTCTACTATGGCTGGGCTTCTGTCGACGATGGACCTGTCTACAAGATGGTGATGAGTATAGGATGGAATCCTTACTACCACAACGAAAAGAAATCTATGGTATGTAAACTAAAAGGGACATTCAGTCTAACATGATTAAACCAAAGAGATTTAAAACTCAGTGAAATGATTGGGAGTAATGAAAAATGCCTTTAGAACCAAACTGGTTGAAAGATAAACCAAACATACACCAGCTGGAGTGGATCTCCTGGCTTGAAGGATTTGTCTTGTTTACTTGAGGAGAATCAAGCATGAACAGGCCAGCAGTTTAATTTTATCAGGGCACGATAGATTTAATCCCCAAAGAAGGCTTCACTACAAATTTGTCTCTTACAAGGCATTACTGATGGACATTATTTTAAAATGCGTCAACTTTTGACTACAAAATTTTCACAGTAGAATCCCTGCATAGTTTACTTGATTCTAGAATAGTTTTTACGCCAAGTTGAGGACAACCCCCAATCATGCCATTTACCTGGGCTGGTATAGCAAGTGGTTGGAGGAAAGTAGGAGGGTTGGGCTGAAGGAGGAGGATGCTCCTAATCGGGGAAGTGGAGGGCTAGGGAGGGGGTAAGGGTAATTTCTGTGAGAGTGAGGCGAATGAGCTAGATCGAGGAAATTGTTTGAATAAAATTTATTTCTATTTGTTACACAACAAAAGGCCACGTATGTTTTCTTTAGGGAATTTTTTCTTTCATTTCTGCATTAATGGGAGACTTTTTTGAAGATTGAATAGAAAATTTGGAAAATGCCAATATTATGTACGGTAGGTAACATGGATGCCAAATTGTATGAAAATCAAGTTATTGAATAATGTCTGTATTTCACATCATATGAAGACAGTCATTGAAGGAAGTAATGAGGAGGCAAACTCAACATGAATCCAGGTCTTTTGAAGTTTTAAATCCATGGTATAATCTAAACTCATAAATGAGGAATACTCACTTATGTAGCATATGGGTACCATGTTACATGCATGAGCAAAAGCATTTGATTGTGTAAAAGTGAAATGGATAGGAATGTAGCGCTTATTTCTTTTTATTTTCCACGTGGTCAGTGAATAACAAAAACCTTAAAGGTAAATGACATGATTGGGGAATGGGGATAGTCCTCAACTTAGGCTGAAACTACTCTAGAATCAAGTAAACTATGCAAGGATTCTCCTGCGAAAATCTTGTAGTCAAACGTTGACTCATTCTAAAATAACTAATGTCAATATCCCTCGTGGCAGGAAAGCCTGCTGTGTGGCTCTCTATGGGTCCTATTTTGATTGTGCCCCAATGGAATTAATGTTCATGCTTGATTCTCCTTAAGTAAACAAATTAGAGACAAATCCTTCCAGCTGGGAGATCCACTCCAACTGGTGTATTATTGGTGTATATTTCAACTCATTTGGTTCTTGAGGCATTTTCAAGTGTTAACCAATCATGTCACCAGGGTGCTACATAACTTTTTTTGGCCACTTGCCCGACCGGGCAAGTGAATTTTCAAACAGCTCGAAAATGCTTGCCCGAATGAAATTTTTGCTTGCCCGAAAAAATGACAGAAATTTATTGATTTGTGTGATTAATATGTATAGATATACATAAAAGTAAAAGCATACCAGCACACCGGCAAGTTATCGCCAAGGTAGAGGTCGAATTATCCGGGTCGAAATGTTTTGAGGTCGAGTTGTCACTGATTTCTGTGGGCACTAGTAGGGCTGCCGCGGTGCGAAGACCGGCCGCAATAAGAAAAGACGATCGCTCAACCACCTTGTGCATTTTGGCCAATTATTTGTCGTCCAAAATGTGTGTATATTTTTCATCAAATGCAACAAGGGAGTAGGAGAGAGGCTGATAATGTGAGAAACATGTCAAGGAATGATTTTGAATGGTATTTCGAACTTATATTGTACTTACAATTGCCTGTCCCCCTAAAGTACAGGTTTGGCCGCAGTTTTGAGGCCTGGTTGGTCAAGCTCGCAAGGCAGATCAGAAGCGGATGTCGAGCCAAGGCAGACGACGGCCGATCATGGCACTTGGCTAAGGATTGACCCTATACCAGCCGAAAACCAGGCCGGAAAAGCCAAGATTGGCATTTGATCGCCTCTGATCGATTAGACATGATCGGCGGTGTGAACAACTCATAGCATATTATTAGTGCGAAGGGTGGTGGTGAGTCCGTTCGTGAATAAGGTCCCGTTTCACTGTTCTGTATAACCCATGTATAAAATGTTGGATGTCTATCAATCAATGTCTGCTTTTTTTCCCCCCCTGTAACATGGCAGTAGAATGCCTGTGTGACTATTCAAATTTGGATGGTATACTCCATGAGATAACAGCTGTGTCATAATCATCGTCAGTTTAGCTCCAGAAAAACGGTGATAGCATTATGGGATTTTAAGTGCACGATTCGCCCGTGACTGATTTTTACGTACATGAATAGAAATGTGAAAATGTATTGGTAGGACTATTGACCCGTTACATGATGATTGGTGGTGGTGACGCGTGGCGTGTAGTGGTTGCTGTGTTGGATTGTCGATGAGATTATAGGCCGCATATGGTTTGAATATTTTATTTATAACTAGCTTCATCGGCCGCTTTCGCGCCGATGAAGCTGCACCACCCCTCGTTCACGTCATTTTTTGTTTGTTTGGGGGGGGGACTCCCATATCCTCTCAATCTCCAATATAGTCGGCCAAATCCGCGCAACGCCCCTCCCCAGCCCCTTATCCGTTGTATCCCTCTCGTATTGCCCCTTATTGCTAAGGAGAAAAATCAACATTTATGTTTTTCATATTTGACATTATCAAACACCCGCCGTTGGCCAAAAAAATTGCATGGATTTTAGCCTTAATTACACCGCCCCGCCCCCTTTTCAGGCTTCCTTCAATAAATTTGTGTGGGGGCACCTGGGGCACAGACGAATTTTGGACATTCAATCCGAACCATGTTGGGCATATGATCACTTTACACAAAGGGTGGCGGCCAGCCAAGGCCAAATTTCCATGAAAAAAAAACGATGATTTCAGTGTTGTTAGGAGCCGGGGAGGGGGGGGGGAGGGGGTGAGGCAACCACCCCTAAGCAGTCCCTGACCGCCTGGTGGACCGCCGCCTGACCCAGCAGCTATACAAATGGACGTTTAAAAACGTTTAAAACGTCCGAGTAGGTTTTTTGGACCGTTTTTTGAAAACGTTTTATAGACGTCTAAATGTCGGTAGGTTTGGACAGTTTTTAAAAATGGCGTTTTGCTTGGACGTTTTTAAAACGTTTTTAAAACGTCCTTAGAACGTAAAAGACGATTCGTAAATTTAACCAGACCTGGAAAAAACGTAAAACGTTTTAAAAACGTTTAGAAAACGTTTTGCGGACAGTTTTAAAAAGCGTTTTAAAAAACGTTAGAAACAGTTTTGCGGGACGTTTTAAAAAACAACGTTTTAAACGTTTTGTGGACGTTTTGGAAACGAATTCGGTATATCGTAAAAATGTAAAAATGAAAATTTTGAAATCTATAAACATAATGGTTGTACTTTCCGCATTTCTTTTCACTAAACGCTATAAACCTAAGTGACCTAATCAGTAAGCCTAACTGACCTATCCTAATACCCTATCCAATCCCTACCCTACCTACCTATGAAACTGTCAGAACATAAGTTAGCGATCGATATATATATCGGCATGATTTGTAAAGGTAAATAAATCGTGGTTACTTTTTGTGTTTACAAATAGGAACTCTCCTATAAAGTGAAATCACTTTTCAACGGATGGGCAATATTTTTGCGGGCAACTTTGTTATGGGCATTTGTAAAAACAGAACTATATGGCGCCGCTAAATGTTCAAAAACACTATGAAAAATGTCTATTGAATTATGGTGAAAGTTGTCATTATAAGACTGATTATGGCAAATTACATAATGAATATGCATTAATAAAGGGCCTCGCTTGCTATGTATTTATGTGCGTACGTGTTGCATGCGTCTAATTTTTTCGTGTTTCCAACTATGTGGAAATAAAATTCAAATTAGCTATCACCCAACTGCACGGGGCTAGCAAAGGTGCATAACATCACACTCGCGCCATCCATCCACTCCCCCCCCGCCTCGACGCACAACACAGACAACACATACAGGCCAACAACAAACGCATGTATAACACACACAGAAATGACATTTAATCACACAGAGACGCATACATTCAACGCTCATACAATCGGATCAGGTAAGCGCACATGTAGACAGATCCACGCATAGCACATGAAACACACCGCCACAACGCCATATCATAAACACACACAGCACACCACACACACTACACCACACAGCCACACACACACACTATACAAACAACAACACAGCTACACCAGCTATCGCAGACGCCGGAAACATACATTGACAGCTAGGTCGCAGTCCACGGCACACACATAAACACACCACACACCACCACACACATACACACAAACACATATACACACACACTCGCAGCGCGCCGGTGACGCAACGCAGCACGCATACAACACGTACACTCACTCGCGTCCATACAACACAAACAGCTTCTTCCAAGACGGACGTGGAAACATTATAGGTCATCAGCATAAACACACACACAGCGCGCGCGCCGCCGCCACACACGACACACACGCACACACACAAACAAACAACAATCGGATTTTACACAAAACGTAAATTTTGTAACGTTCCACACGTTTTGTAAACGTCCTATATCAACGTTCTGTAAACGTCCTATATCAACGTTCTGTAAACGTCCATACACTAAACGTTCTATAAACCGTTCTATACAAAACGTTTAATTTTGTAACGTACAAAAAACGTTTTTATAAAAACGTTCATAAAAAAAACCTCAAACATTAGACGTATATGAAGTCCAACCTAGAAAACGTTTCTAAAAAACGTTTTTAGAAACGTTCATTTAGGACGAAGACGGCTACAGGACCTAAAAAAAAACGTTTTGAAAACGTTCTGAAAACGTTCTAAGTGTTTGCCTGGGTAGCTATTACTGTCCTTGCTAGGCAGTCCTAAGCATCCCCTTCTACGCGGACTACCTTGAAAGTTTTTGTGGATGTGTTGCCGAATATTAAGGCTCATTCCGAGGGGAGGGAGGCCGCCGCCCCTAAGCAACCCCCCCCTTTTTTTTTCCCCTCACCGCCCTTTCCCCACCCTAACTAGCTGCCAATGCTCTCGACGCGGCCCCCCCTGCGCCCTCTCAATGTAGTCGCCAAGAAATGGGGGGGGATTGCAACCACACCTCTCTCCCCAGCCCACGCCTGTTCACCGCCCGACTTTACCTGTCGCTTGGCTAGCAGGTCCTAAGCAAACCCGGCTTCCGCCAAGCCCCTTCCCCCAACCACGGCGCTGTTGGCAGCCGCGCCGACATTTACGCTGTCCTTGGTAGCAGTCCCGTAAGCAACGCGACCCTTCCCAACCCCCCTTCGCCCCACGCACCCTGTTGCACGCGCCGCTGACTTAACCTGTCCTTGCTACAAGTCCTAAAGCAACCGCCTTCCCCCACCCTCCCCCACCCACAGCCCTGTGCAATCGCGCCCCTGACTTAACGCTGTCCTTGCTTAGCTAGTCGCCTAAGGCAAACACCTTCCCCACCCCCTCCCCACCCACAAATGGGGGGGGGGGCAAAACCACCCCTCCCACCATCCCTGTTGCAGCGGCATGCAACCGCTGACTTACCTGTCCTTGCTAGGCATCGCCCGCTTCCCGCCCGCCCACAAACAACACTAGCTGAATGTTTTGTGATCTGTTCGCGAATTAAGGCTCATTCAAGGGAGGAAGGCAACCACCCTAAGCAACCCCTTCCCATCACAAAGGGGGGGGGGATTGCCAAACCACACCCTCTCCCCAGCACCCCTGTGTGCAGCACCGCTCGACTTTACCGTGTCCTTGCTAGGCAGTGCCCTAAGCAACCCCTCCCCACCCACACCCTGTGCACGCGCCCTGACTTAACCTGTCCTTGCTAGCAGTCCCTAAGCAACCCATTCCCCCACCCCTAGCAGTCCCTTAAGCATCCCCTTCGCCCAACCCACCCCTGTTGCAGCGCGCCCCTGACTTAACTGTCCTTGCTAGCAGTCCTAAAGCAACCCCTCCCCACGCCCTTAGCAGTCGGCGCTAAAGCATCCCCTTACCCACACCCCACGCCTGTTGCACCGCCCCTGAATTAACTGTCCTGCTAGCAGCCTAAGCAACCCTCCCCCACCCCCTTCACAACCCACAAAATGGGGGGGGGACCACCCGCCTCCCAGCCACCCCTGTTGCACCACGCCCGACTTTACCTATCCTTGCCCTTCCGCGCCGCCCACTACACAACCACCTGAGAGCCCCTTCCATCCTTCCTTCCCAGGCACATAACCCAAGGAGCTGCCGGCCGCGCAGGGCCCGGAGCTCCCTGGGTTTACACAGCACACAGCCTGGTACAGCACAACCAACATGTGTCATCCCCCTAGGCCCTATATGCCTTGGCCCCATCACACTCCCATAGCACGGCCAGGCCGGCGACCAAAATACAAATTTACAAACACACCAAAAAAAACTTAAGATCTGGCGAAAGCAAAGCAAAAGTTTTACCTGTTTGTGTGACTGGAGTTTTTCGAGCGAAAAAGTAGGCGACAAAAGTAGCGAGCACTTAAGTAGCGACAAAAAGTTTAGCCTGTTTGTGGAGCTGTAGTTTCGAGCCGACGCGATAAAATTATCGTTTCACGCAATGTTTCGCAAAAAAATACAAGCGACGAAGTAGCCAATGAGAACGCGGATAACGCTGGACTTTTTATCTACAGGCCAAGCGAAGTAATAGGAACACCTGTCTTTTCATTTAACGTATGTAACGTATACCAGCAGGCGACGGTCTCCCGGCTACGGGCAATGTCACACCAATGCCTCTTCCGGGCCTAACGGCGCCAAAAAATGCGTCAGGTTTTGTGCCGTTTCCTGTAATAGATGATTACAAAGATTTGTGTGGTGTCGGTGATGGGTGGTAAGTGGTGGTTGGTGGACGACTGGTGTAATGTCGATGTGGAGATGGCTTGGACTGTGTATGATCACGAATGATTTGTGGAGTGGTATGATAAATGCGGTGATGTCGGATGAAGATTGTTTATGCGCGACAATCAAGTGCTAATCCTGTCCCCGATTTGGGGAATGTGGGACGTAATGGTAACTGTGCATTTGTTTATTTTTATTGATTTATTTTGTGTGGCTTATATAATTTATCATATGATTTCTGTGTATTTTAAATCAATGAAAACTCAACGTAGAATGTGGGAAAGCAATTGCCATTAAATCATTAACTAATTCCAACGTAGAATAGAGTGACAAATTGAGGATTACACCATTACAGTAAAATTAATATTACATGCATGTAACTCAATAAACATTTTGTACGTGTCAAAGTTATAAGTATTTTCCCACAGAAGATCACCGGCAAATAAAATTGGTTTGCACACATTTTATTAAAATTTAAATATCAATTTTTCATTATAAATTTGAAGCTTACAATTCCAGCAAATCACAATCATACTTTGTAGCAAAAGAAACATCGAGACAAACAGACAGACACCAAGAACATAACCAACATCAGAATGAGTAAAATCCAGGGCATATATCACAGTAAACAAACATCGGGACAAACGGAGCAGGACACGAAAAACAAACAATAATAGCAGAAAATCAAAAGGGTGATAATCATTTAACGGCATGCATGCAACTCTGTTTGGGTAGCGAGACAAAATACGATCGGATTAAAATGCATAAACGGGGATCACAAATGGCATTAGATAAAAAGTTGACACCAGCTTTATTAAGATGAATATTTACAAACGAAAAACTCTTCCCTTTTCAGCTCGCCAAAGAAGAAACTTCTCATAAAGTGTGTCATGCCGCCAGCCGCCCGCCGCCCAGCAGTGCACCGCAGCAGCCTACACACCGGCAAGGCCACTGCCCACACCCCGAAACACCGGGACCCGTTCGCGCGAATGGTTATGGCCCGCAAACGGGGATAGATGTGTCCGGTTTGCGGCCATGGTCAGTCTTGACCACTCGAATTGATCATTGGTCAGCGCATTCATTTCAGAGCTTGATAGGGTTTAGTGAGGATTTCAGTTACTTGATTGAAAGACTTATTATAGACCTCGTGGAATTTTTTATATAGATCGCAAAAATGCTTAGGCCTATACGGCGCGCAAACCGGGTGATTTACCCATTATTATTCATACTTGAATACTAAAAACAGCCACGGATGTGCAAAGTAAAAAAAAGGCCTATCACACGCACAAACTAACTCATCATTGATATGATTGTTTGCCTACACTTTCCGAGTAAGTAACTACACGTACCTCAGTTATTAATACAGAATAGTTAAGGGCAGCGAGAATAATGCTATTTTAGTTGTGCAAAGAACATTAAGTATGGCCCTACATGTAGGCTATGAATTGAGAGGCGCGTCTGAACTAACCTGTCTCGATCCGGGAGTTGGATGCGACAATTCCATGAAAATGAATGAATGTGAAGCCGAGGTTGAGCGGGCGCCACGACTGTAACTATTCCCGCTATTCACAGATAAGTATTTTACATGACGAGTCTATTCATACTTGTACCCAATCATCATTAAACTTTGGCTTAGCGCGAAATTCTGAACTGCAAGCAATCAAAACCTAGCACGATAAATATGCAAGATGTAGCATTGGTAATGTTGCCGTCAAAAAATAAGCAACCAGTTTAAAAAAAAAATACATGCATTCTCATACACTCCGTCTCAGCGCGAAATCACTCGCCTAGTGCGACGCACCGCGCAAGACTGGTCAGTATTCAAGACGTGTACCGTAAATTCAAGCAACAGACGTTTTTCCCGACTTGAACGTGTTGGTAACGCAATGGCTTGAATTTTTTCTTTTTCAGATTAAAACTTATGAATCAGTGCACTCCAGTCATCATTTAAATGTCAGATATGCAGTCGAGTACGTTGTAGCTTTTTGTGTTAGTTTTTGGTGCGCACAGATTTTAAAGTGGCAGAGGCAGAAGGCTATACAGCTAGCAAGGCTTGTGTTCATTGTCGGCAACGCGGTCCTGTCCCCTATGCAGTCGTCCCCGGTTGTCGTCGGCGCGCAGCGCTAGGCGCCGCAGATTTCGGCCGCTCGGGGATATGGAACTCTCGATCGTCCGCGCTTAGCGATAGGTAACAACGCCGTGCGGGACGGCTGCCGGTGTTTAGTGACACTTTTTTGCGAATGTCCGGACTGCGTCGCTCGGCCGTTGTTGAATAAAATCTGTGGCGCCGTTAGTGACATCAGGTGCGACATAACCGGCTTGCCCGATGGCCGGCGGGCCAAGTAAATCATCACAGTCGGTACAGCATTTTGGAGTGTCCAACTAAAAATCTTGCCCGAATCGGGCAAAGTATACTAATTTGCCAAAGCAAACCTACAGTAAATACCCCAAAACTGTATTGAAACAAAAATGAAGAAAAAGCGGTTTTTACGTGGAAACGCCGCTAAAACATCGACAATTATTTGCTCTAAAGTGCGTTGCTGCAAAGACGCAAATTAACAGGGCGCAAGCGCAGAGAAGTCGGCATACGTAGTAAGCAGGCAGTGCAAGATCAGAGACATGCTGCCAGGCCTGATAACTTGTCCAAGGAAAAAAATAAACATCGCGGAAAAATTGTGGCAAGGATGAAGAAATTACAGAAAGGTATCAGTGAAAAAATGACTGAGAGTAGGCAGCAAAGTAAGTAAAACTGTTTCAAATCACCAGAAAATATATCACAGGCCACGCTCCAAAAACTCGCAGTTGCGACTAAGATTGCCCAGTCCGACACATGTGTTAAATGTGTAATGGTTTGTATTTTTAAGTCTTAACTTGCGATATTGGCGGTAATTTCTGCACTTGAAAATGATAATCTGAGCGCAATGAAGTGTCATACGGAGATTCAGAATAGTATTTGTCGATATTATAAGTGAATTTTAAGAGGCGATACTTGGTCAAAAAAAGTGGGCAAATTAGGGCAGTCTGAAACCAAGCTACATGACGCGCATTCAGTCCAGAATCATCCCCTGAACTCTGGGTTGAAGATGGCAGGCGTGTGTCCAGTTCCTGGCTGGGTAGTGGTTTATTATGAAGAACTTTGTTACTAACATATTCCGCAGTAGTGTACTCTATTAATAAATTCTGATTAGGTAAATCATTTCAAAGATTTTGAATAAGTAGTGCAATAATTCTAAGCAAGTTTGGGTGAAAGGGAAATGGAGAAAGACCACTAATGCTTAGTTTATACACGATCTACATTTTTCAACATTTTTTTTTTAGAGCCGGGTTTGGGAATCAAATTATGCATTCCCTAAGAGGATAATATATCTAAACGTACGCATGAAGTTTTAATGTCCACATTAACTCTTGTTGTATAGGCGGTGATGCCGGTGTGGGGTTACATGACCCCCCCTCAAGGGAGGGGTTATTCTCCTTGAGTTGAAGCTTAATTTTTTCCAAATTTGTTGGCATTTGATAAAATTTTATAGAACACTGAAAATATACTCAACACTTTTCTGTATAAGAACACTATGAACATTTTTATCTGGAAACATTATAGCTGAAAATATGTTTATCTACATGTATATGATACAAAAGTTGTGTTACGTGGGTTATTTCTGAAGCACTTCATTAACTCTAGAACACTCATATAACACTTAAAAACAAATTTAATATGAATCATAAACCGAACGTTTTAGTTTACATGTACAATGTTCGAAAATCATAATCTCATCAACAATTTTTGTTTATGAACACCTACGGTAAAGGTCAACTAGATTGTTCACAAAAATGTGTAATAAATGCCTGTGGCTGTCCTCGCCCCCTTCCCCCCCTCCCCCGCGACGAACCCCTTCCCCCCCGGCCCCCCAATCCCACAACATGAATCGGCCCTACCGCTTGCCTGGAAAACACATTGTTTTATAATCGTTCATAAATCTGTAATATATGATGAATGACCACAATTAATAAAATTGATACATTGATTTTCGATAATATGACAAAAATCATTGACGTGAAATTTTGTGAAATGGTATACATGTATG
>JZLH01S0033513.1:30533-41908 GCA_001188425.1 Eucidaris tribuloides
CATGGTTGACGTGAATTCACGCGCATGAAAATATGCTGGTATAACGTCCGTACTGGTTAAATCGCCACTTTTATTTATTTATTTATTTTTACATTACCTTCTATTATAATGACTTCAGCCTGGAAATACGAGTCCTAGTTGTAATCCTTGATATTTTTTCTTCCTAATCCACTTTAATTTATATCTCCTGGAAGTCGAAAATATTTCCAAAACGTCGTTTTATTTCTTGCCTCCGTTACTGGCAAAATGTTTGCTTCGGTATCGTTAGTCGCCGACGCGTGTTATGTCAATGCAACTAGCGTGCGGGACTGTGCAGGGCGAAAGCTGTACAAACCCTATAGCAAAATTGTTAGATGCGCATAACACATAAAGAATAGCCATTGCGCAATTGATCGATCGCGATCTGGCTCATTCACAATACACGTGTTCTCGCGAATTTGCCACCGCATTTTAAGCCTGTTTTATCGCCAGTTTTGCAATATTTGTTTAATGTAATATCGCCAATATATTTTTTGATAATTGAAATTTGGTATTTTGTGCATTTTGAGATGATGTTTAAATAATACTTAGTAAAAGTGTTCTGAAAAAGTTGAGTGCAAGTCAGCCATTTTGTTGTATCGCGTGCGTGAACACGAGTGTGTATGACCAATGGCTGAACGGCTTGTGGGCGGTACAGACGACATCGCGGTGTTTTAAGTGGCGCAAAAAATTTTCCTCGCCCTTTCCGGTAAGGAATTTTACTTTGATTGGTCGATTAGTATTTCAACTCATTATCATAATATTAATTGACATGTAAGATGAGCTCATTTTGACAGAAGGAAAGACTTTATCACCCTTCGGCGACACTACCAGCATGGCGAGTATACCTTACCTTAGCGGACGTTACACGTCTGTCCTTTGATGAGGGGACTGACCTAAAAAATGTTAAAAATACCGTTATCGTTAAATGAGAAGTCCCCGAAGAAAACAGACGTCAGACAGACCCCGTCGGTCTAATATCTATTCAGACATGCAATTTTTGGCCTTGTATAAGAATCGTACACAAAGTCAAGCTAACTCCCGTGAGTGCACTGGGGCTGGTCGCTGGTACTGCACTGTTTACGTTTCCACTTGGCAGTTCAAGCTTTTCAATTCGATCGCACGTGGGATGCACACTATGCACACATTACAGGCCACTAGCACGCTGGCAATCGCATATCCAGCCAAAACTGCAGGCGAACTGTCACCCCTGTCACGGATTCAGTGACACGTTCAGACCAGTGTTTTCGGCAGTGTAGAAAACACGCGTCGCGCGCGACACGTGCAAATTCCAGGAGCTCTTGATGCGACACATGCAAATTCCGGGCGACACGCGTGCGCCCGCCAAAAATAAAAGAAAAAAAAAGGTTTTTGATTTGCAGATAAAGATAAAGTAGATTTGAATATTAATCTCAAAATGTTCGGAGACAATTCGTAACACATGTGTTGCCCGTATGTGTGCTCAGGAATGTAAGAACAGGGAGCCTATGATTTTGTCAGCGCTAGTGCGCAGTATACCACCGCTTACACTGGTTTACGGCGCTATCACGCTGCAAGTATGGGCGCACGCTCGTAAACCAGAAATGTCCGTTAGTATAGCGACTGTCCTGATATACGGGGACAGCGCAATATCGGCGCGAAATTTTGAGTGAGTCCCGATTCTGCAGCAATTCCGAGATTATCACGATCACAAATTACTTAATATCGGCTATTATGCATTACACGTACATTCGACAGTTATTTTGGTAACGTTGATGATTTTCATCATTATTGTCTTAGAAAAGTAAGTTGGCAAAAATAATTGACTTTCCGAAAAAAAAAATCCTTGTTGGAAGCATAGAAGATCGTAAGAGCCGTCAAGTGATTACTGCACTTATTATCGAGGATTTTTGTGTGGGTGGTGTGTGTGTGTGTGTGTGTGTGTGTTGTGGTGTGTGTTGTGTGGTGTGTGTGTGTGTGTGTGTGTGTGTGTGGTGTGTGTGTGTGTGTGTGTGTGTGTGTGTGTGTGTGTGTGTGTGTGTTGTGTGTGTGTGTGGTGTGTGTGTTGTGTGTGTGTGTGTGTGTGTGTGTGTGTGTGTCGGGAAGACGGTTCTAATCACCTTTCGCTTAAACCTCTACGGTGCAATCACGTTTATATAGAAAATTATTACCTGATCAAAACTTAATCAATCCATGTACTCACAAGGGCGTAGGCTGGTTTGGGCATTGGGGAGGTCATCTCGGGTGAGAAATGAACTAAAGTGACATCTTGGTGAATGTGGAACTTAAGTTTTAAAAAATCAGCTGTGAAGCAGAAAAAGGGTGTACCCTAGGGCTGGCGTAAATCCCGTGGGATGGGCGGATATAACGCCTTAAATTACGAGGATTTAAAATAATCTTGATCGGGCTGCTGAATATTTTTTGGAAATTTAGATTTAAATCTTAAAGTTAAATTTTTATGCATTATCGGTATTGGATTAAATATAAATCGTTAAGATTTAGAATCTAATCCAAAAATCGACTGGTCCCTATTCACAGCGATGAGGACTTATTTATATCCTGTTGTATGTAGAGTGTACCCCCCCCCCCCACTCTTCGAGGAGGGGCTGGCCTGCAACATATCACCACACACACCACACACACACCCCACACCACACACACAACACACACACACTCACACACACACACACACAGCACACACACACACACACACACACACACACAACACACGCACACACACACCACACCCACACACACAACACACACACACACACACTCACACACACACACACACACACACACACACACAAACACACACACACCACACACACACACACACACACACACCCCCCCACCCCCCCCCCCTACACACACATTTTTCAAATAAAAAATAGTATTTTTCTTATAATGATCATTGAAAAAATTGCTATATACTATTCAGAATTTCTCCTTCTCAAGATCGTTCAATAATTTGAACATTTCGGCCCCTCCTCCCCCCCCCCCCCCAATAAAAAAAACAGATCCTTCGTATGGCCATGTTTTAAAAGTAGTCTCATTTCATATCATTTATACAATTTCTCTCTTTTAAAATATAATTATTAAAACGTTGGTTTTTAGTGGTATATTATGGAAGACAAAGACCAGCCAATCTCAACTGCTCGGAATCGTTAAAATTGGGAGGAGGGTGTTTGGGGATAGGCCTATCCCACCACTTTTCGGATAAAGGGGGATGGATCTGTGCAAATATACCCCCACTTTTCATTTTAAAAAAATGCATTAGGCCTATTGTTTATTCAATTATAAGAACACATATTAAAGTTTTAAAATTGCTAAAATATCTGAAGTATCCCTGATGTTTCGATTATTTATTACATAATATCTCTTCATTCATGTCATTACTACCTGTTTCCATCAGTCCAAATGGGCATTATATTGACGAGAAAAAAAAATCTTTAGAACCAAACTGGTATTGAAAGATTAAACCAAAATAACACAGTGGAGTGCATCCCCTGGCCGGAAGGATTTGTTGTTCACTGGAGGGAATCAGCATGAACAGGCCAGCAGTTAATTTAAGCAGGGTACGTTTAATCCCCATATAGGCTACACTACAAATTGTCTGTACTGATGGACAATATTTTAAAGGGAGTCAACTATTTGACTATCAAATTTTCGATCAGTATGAGAATCTTGCATAGTTTACTACCCGAAGTTTGGGACTTACCCGCAATCATGTCATTTGCCGTAATTGCAAAATGTTAGGCCTAAAGAAACATCGTATTAATCAACAAATGTAGACAAACTCAGAATATTTCACTGCGAGGGACATAAGGAGTCCACTCTGAGACTGAGATTTTATCAGAGATGACAAGTCTAATACATCTTTTAAAATAGTCACGATTTTTGCTCAGAATACCGAACTCATTTAAAGAATTTTTAGGATTATTCAAAATCATTAAAAACCGCCTCAAAGATATTTCCTTTCCACAATGTTTTCCTTTTGTTTGACAAGTGCTCTTGGAAATCATTTTGCATGTAAATGATCTCTTAGAATGAGTGCGCTCCTTGTTATTCCATAATCGTTTTCTTTTCAGATAAATAACAATTTGTTCAATTTTTCCAACCCTCTGATAAGGCCTCACCTGTGACAATGGTCATTTTTAACATTTGAGGCACCCTTTTGCTCTGTAATTTGTGCCCGGAATTTGAAACGTCTTAGAGCACTTCCTTAATTTCTAAGGCTCAGGCTCGTAGCTCGCGGCTGCGTCGATCCTGGGGGGGGGGGCAGGGCGGCGATCGCCCCCCCATGAAAATATTGGGGGGCAAACATATTCGATTTTTCCCCATAATGTGACAACTTGAAAATTTCATAATATGCATTATAAAAACCATATAAACATGGATAAAAAAACCCACCCTCTACAACACATCTTCGTAAGTTAGCTTTTTCGGCGCGCTTTGGAATTTTTTTCACTTTTGCCCAACCCCCCCCCCCATCCGAAACATGGATCGACGCCCCTCGTTTGATATGTTTTGAAGGTCTTTTCCGTCTCTGAATCTGAGGGAATTTCAGAAACATTTTCCCGTTTATATATAGATGTTATTGCACATTGATGTAGGCTATATTGAAAACCAACTGCAAAATTCAATGCTATGGTATTTACTGCGTTTGAAACACAAAAGATGGAGAAACAACATTCACGTGAACAGGTGTTGTAAAATGTAATCATAATAAAAGATATGTCAATTATTGGAAGATAGTGGTGTATTTTGACGGTTTGGTGTCCCTTTTTCAAGAAATAGCTCTTGATTTAGGGGTTGTCCCAAAATTTGGAAATTTCAATCGATCATTCCCCCCCCCCCCCCCCCCCCCCCCCGCCCCACTCCTTGGACCGGATTTACGCCCATGACAAAGTGCTTTTCCATCCCCACCTATACGCCCTTGACTCATATAATTTATTAAGCCATACAGCTGCCTATATTATAATTAGTCCTGCATGGTAAATTGTTTGTGTCCGCATGCTGCGGCGGCCGTCAATGATGTTATGATGATGGGATTGATGATGGAGATGATGATGATGATGATGAATGATGATGATGAATTATGATGATGATGATGATGATGATGATTGATTGATGATGATGAGATGATGATGATGATGATATGATGATGTGATGGTGGTGTGTGGTGGTGTGGTGGTGATGATTGATGATGATGATGATTGATGATGATATGATGGTGTGGTGGGTCGGTGATTATGATGATGATGATGATGATTGACGACCAATGGTGATGACAAGAAGAATTCACTGTATGAATGCTGCCGCTGCTGATGATTATGATCTATGGAGTACAAGAGGTTTGAACCCATCCCGAATTCTTGTTTTTTTTTTTGTCTTTGTCCTTGTTTTGTTTGCTTTGACCGCTACATTTAATAAATTTGCTCATTTTGACAAATTGCTCAGCTATCATTTTTGGAGTTCAAAAGGGGGGATTTTGGCCTATGCGTAGGGGCCGGTAAGGCGAATACTACGGGGAAAATTGGCCTTACCGTAGCGGGGAAACGTAGGTCGGGATTTGATGATTTTGTAGGGGATGTTAGGGGTTTTTGACATTTTCAGGAAAGTTCATTCGTAATTTTTCAAGGAAATCCATATAATTAGCCCATTTTGTCTATCGCCGGGCAAGAAATTGTGATCAACTATTTTGCATTTCTAAGGCTTATTTTTTTTAGGGAAAACCATACCTTCGTAGTGGAAAAGTCGATTTTGTAGGAGAAACGAAACATAGGTTCTATTAGTATTAGTATTGCAGCCCTCTCCTCCGCTGCCACCTATACCGGGCCGGTCCAGCAGCGTATGATCCAGATCCAGTATGGCGGAAATATGGTTAAGTAGGTAGCCGAAAAGTGGTGCCCTAGGGAAAATAACGCATGCGGTAGGGAGAAATCAAAATTGGTGGCAGCCCCTGCCTGCGGCTAAAGAGCTCTTCGTGCACGATCCCGACTGCACGTCCGGTCTGCTGCGAGGCGATGTCAATTCGCTCCGAGATAAATGTTTAGAAATTCAGTTAGTTGAAACATCATTAGAGAACATTATTCCTGAGGTTACGCTCGAGAAAGGTATCGTACTGCCAATCAACTACAAATATCCAACGACAGTTCGAGTTTGTGTAATTTATGTGAGTCTGAACCAGTGTTCTCGCCAGATTTGTGTTGCCGTGTGCGGAAACTCGGCAAAATTGAACCACCAAAAAAATTTACACGTGTCGTTTCAATTCGCGCTCGTGACGTCAACGTATTGGCCAATATTGCGATCCGTAGGTAAATCGCCCGCGTTTTTGCGGCCGCCCGCAAGGCCGCACGCTCCGCGTGCGTGTGTGGGCGGCCGTTTATAATCATTTAAATAGAAACTCCCGCTGAGATCTATTTGAAATCTATGAATTGATATAAATAACTGGCCATCATCACTGACAAGCAATAGCCAGCGAGAGTGCGACAAGGACTGACTATGACCGCAAATTGGACGCCATACATTATACCCAGTTCGCGGTGTTTTTTTTCAAACCCACGGCGCGCACGCAGGTCCCGTGTTTTGGATGGATGGAGATACCTGCGGCGCCGTATGTGTAGGCTTGCCGGCGATCCGCGCCGGGTACACTGCATGCGCCGGCTGGCGGCAAGGGCACATAAGTGTTTTGTTTGGGCTGTAGCATTTTTTCATTACATTCATCAATAATGTACTAAGTTTGGCGTGAATGTTTTATTTAAAACCATGTTACTGTATTTCAAAATATTAATCGTAAATTATGCCAGTAATGGCAATGCACGACGCAGTACGATCGGGGTACATCCCGTTTAATCTGATCGTCATTTGACGTATAACTGTACTCGTCTAACCTTCAGAATTTAGCAAGTTGATTCATGTACATTGTATTGTAGTTTGTTATGGTTGTCAGTTGTTTGTCCTGATGTTTGTTTACTTGACATTTTTGCTATGATCATTTTGATTGAATATCGAGTTGTGAGCTTTATTTTGTAATTAGAAATTATAAGATGTCCATTTTAAATGTTAAAGAAAAATACTGTTGACAATTTTATTTGCGTGGTTTTTGACGGGCAATACTGCATTGCCCTTGCATGTAAATAGCTCAGTCGATATTTATTCTGTGATCTGTTTGTATGTTCCCGATATTTATTTGCTTCTCTGTCTAGTCAATTTGTTCGGCATTCGTTATTTTCTCTACACTAACGAAAATGAATGAATAAATACACATCTTTCACTGGGAATAAGATTTTTTTGTCATTGATATCAACAATCATCATCACGACATTACTACATGTATATTTTGTCAGTTCATCCTATCCGGAAAAAGTGTCATGCATGTTACTTATTTCTGTTGTTTACTGAATTTATTCCTTCCCCAATGTAGCGTACTTTAGGTTGCTGTTTATTAAATTTATGATATCCCCAAATCAACATCATCATTGTTGTTTGCAATGCTTGTTTGTTGTTGTACGTAGTTGCGTTGGTGCGCGCCAGGCTGCCACTCAAAATTTTGATATTCCCCTACGCCTTTAGCTTAACCATATTTCCCCATACGAACCTAGTGTTTTTGCTAACTTCCGCTACGAAGTTGTTTCCCTAAAAAAACCTTAGACAATGAAACCTTTGGATCACATTTCTCCTCGGCGGATGCGGACAAAATGGGCGAATTATAATTCGATTGTCTTGAAAATTACGAATTTCTGAAAATTTGTCAAAAACACTCCAACATCCTACAAAGTCATCAAATCCCACCTACGTTTCCCCTACGGAAAGGCCGATTTTCCCCGTAAGGTATCCACGTACCCACCTACGCATGCCAAAAATCCCTACGGTAAGGGGATTTCCCCTTGTGCCTGCGCGCGCTGCTAATGACAATGCTGATTTCAAAGGTGAATAGTCCAAACTCACAAGGAACATTGTACTCTATAATAGCCGGCCGAGTTGTCGCTCCTGATAAGTTCCCTTCTGCATTAATTGTTGCCGCCTGCTTCCAAATCAGATCACTATGTACGTACTGCTCCAAATTGGACATTACGCAGAAAATCGTGCGGTTTTTTCATTCAATCAGTAGGGGCCACGAACGGTAGGGCGTACGCTCAGTAAAACAATTTCACCGTCTACTTTTTGTACGACGCATGAGCATGCCGAGAGAGTTGTTGCAACGATGATACAAAGCCATGACGACGATAGTCGATCGATGGCATTGACTTTGCACAATCGTTTACAATTGCCACGTTACCGATTACACGTGTGCACCTGATGGAAAGGCAAATTTAAAAATAAATTCAATCAAGGCTGATCAAGACGGGACACAACCCCACAGACTTACCTGCTATTATTCGACGGTGAAATGCCTCTGTTTCTGATACAAAATCATGATGGCAATGTTGTTCTGCGACATCTTTGGTATGTTGAAAAGTATGCAAATTGAATCATTCATGTTCATGTATGTTGAACTTTGTGGTCTATAAAGACTTCTATGGAAATAATGTTGTATTGTCGAAGAATTGCCATTCTTGCAGCGACGACGTAAACACACGATTGCAAACGTCGTTGCCGTTGTTGTTGCAAAAATGTGAAATTTATCGTGGGTCATTTGTGAGGAATCAGGTATTTTATAATAGTAATAGAACAATCTTTTTTTCTCTCTTTCCATTTTTAACCAGACTGCTGATGAATTGACCTAGTACCCACAGCCTTTGGTGAATCGTACAGTTCGTACTTTTGAATGAAATGTATGACGAATATTAACATTTGTTCAGTGTTCTACGTATACTGATTTCATTTAATGAAATATAGGGATGTTATCTATCAAGCTGATCACTATCAACTGATCAAACATGATCAGATGATTTTGTACAAATGCTTATAATACTGTATTTGGAATGGTTTGCTTTCATCATTTAGAAAAAAATGTATAATGTATTTATTCTGATCTGTTTTTTACGTAATTTATGCCATACTTGCCTGCTTCGATATTTTCATCAAGGAGTCCACAATACTAGCGTAGATTAAATGTGATTTTTTTTTCATTCATTGTGTTTTTACGTTTTATTTTAGTTGTTAAACTTACGACAGACAGAAGTGATTATCAGAAATTTCTTCCTGATTCTGGATGGGATACACAAACTTGACATTTTTTGTTGTATACTCCCGTTGAGTTTTAGCTACAGTACACGTGCTACTCATGTCTCTTGTCTCCTTTTCATACTCATGCCTCCCCAATTCCCCTTGCAATAATTGTTGTTTGTTTTTTCTTTTCAGCCACAGCTTTGTTGTGCAGGCATGTGTGCTCCATTGCTGGAGCAAAAACTTTCAATTTGGGAAAACACTAATAATTCTACAAAACCTTTAAGGAGGAGGATGTCATCAGATTTGCGCACTGAGAGCCATATATTTGAAAGGCTAATAAAAAAAAAACTTAAAATAAAACACACAATACACATTTACTTACCTGACATAATTATTTACATTTAACACAAGGAACATTCATTACAATTACCAGAACAAGCAAGACACCAACAAACAAAAACATCAAGTAAACAATAATTTAGTTTGGGTTAAAATAAATATAAATAAAACTAGAAAAGAATGAATACATGCATAATTGTAAAAATGTCATGTTTGGTGGAATGCAATAATAATCTGGGTGTTTTACACCCAACAAGATAACTATGTTGCAGATTAAGAAAACAGGAAAGGAAACTGATGAAGTCAGTGCCAAGAGAGTAAAGCTCCTACATGCTGCCATATGATTACAGGGATAGCAGAAGTAGTTACTTGAAAGGAACTGCGAAAAGAAGTAGATGGTAAAGAACAGCTGTCAACAAAAGTTAAACCAGTTGAAGCAATTCAATACGTAAATTGGTGATGTAAAACGTATGACTGCATGCAAGCAAGATTATCTGAAAATAAACGATATTTTTGGAAAGTCAGAACAAACATTTTCACTCATGCATAATAATTATAAACAAAATATTTTATTGTATGAATTCCTTATCAATACATGCATATCAGTTAAGAAATTGATAGGAAAGGAAAGCAGATAAGCATGATTTCTTAAACTGATGTTGTAAATTGGAAAATACAAAATACTATCCGAAGAGTTGATCCCCACGCTGGTCTTCTGGGACTTTATGTTCAAGTTGTGTAGCCAAAACCCATGTCCATGATCACCGAGAATGGCTTTATTTTAGTTCACAAACGTGGTTCTCAAGAATGCCCTCATGAATCTCCTAAAGTTGCTGACATTTTTTGTAAAGCTCCATGAGTTTGACGTCAGATTATTGTACATTCAATCATGATCGTAAATTTGTCATGACCAGAATGTGAGAATGTGCGTTCTTGGCATCAAAACGAGAGGTCTACAAAATATCAGATCCAAGACTTCATGAGACAATCTCATTTGCGGTATATATCTTGCTCGTATCTTGAAAGTAACGGGACTCGACCTTCCTCTAAGATGATACACAAGCTCTCGTCATTATCAACGCTGCTCCAGTCAGATCAGGTTTGTAATGTTTGTTTTTAATTTTGATCCGATGCGTTGAACTGATGACTTCTTGTAATGTTCTTTAAAAATCTGCAGGTAAAAAGTCAGAAAAATAAAATTAAAATCATCCATCAAACATAAGACAAAGTTCTAAATTTCAATAAGAAATCAAGCCTTAAAAATTCAAGTTTTAATGAAATCACAAAATTTAAGATATTGATAAAAAATATGTCCAAATTTATTACATTTACAAAAAAGAGATGTCAGCTACATTAAAATCGTACTTCAAAAGTTGAATGGTTAAACATGAAATGTGGCTCCAAAAATATTCATAGAATAAAAGCACAAAAAGAGGCCTGATCAATTAAATGATAAAATACTTTGTGAAACTGATACTGAAATTTACCACACTTTGGTTTCAGTTTATTTTGGACATTCACGGCTTATAAACTCGTTCACTTCTTTGCAATAACAACTGCACAGAACAGTGAATGAAATAACGTTACGCAGATTTCAGCATCGTTGGGACGGTGCTCAAGCATAAGCCAAAACCAAGTCATATCGTTCATTCCGGAGTAGTACGATGGACAGCTGACAAATAAGCTCAACACGAAGTAGCATGGACTAGCCATGCTACTTACAATATTGTCTAAATATTGTTGATGAAACTAGAGCGATGTTACATAAATTATCCTAAAAAATATATGCAGCATCATTTAAATTATTGCATCTAAATTCTCATCCCCGACAGTCCATGTACTGTTATAATTGTCGGGTATGTGCCGGAGCAACGGTCAGTCATCGGCATGCACTGTCTTGCAGATTCAGGACATTCTCGATA
>JZLH01S0033524.1:51270-61296 GCA_001188425.1 Eucidaris tribuloides
TTAAAAAAAATCTCAAAACCAGTAATCCACCTGAAATGACATCTATTGCTTATATGTCAACTTTGACAACTACCACTTCTTATCACAAATATTTTGGTCACCCAGAAAAAGGGGGAAGTGCAAAATATGCATTATTGTAATAGCAATAACCTGCCATTTTCAGAGCCATTAGCATCTTGATGAGGATATTTATGTTGCAGTCAGCCTGGAGTACACAGTGCAGACATTGCGGCCTTTAATTTGAAGTTTCCACCTACAAAATAGACCGTAAATTTGCTGTATCTTGGATACATTTACTTGACATTACTTCCCCATTTATGCGTTCCATAAATAACCTTTCTGCAACCAGCAAGTCAAAAATATTTAACTTGCCAGCTGTGCCATGTAGGTCAAGGTGTGCTACATTGGTGTGGTATTTTCATCAAATAGTGACATGCAGATGCACATTTAGTGTTTTATCCTGAATCTCTATGTATATCATTCATGGCAATATTTTTGAAAAGATTACAACCGTAGTGCAAAATGTATTACAGTTTGTCACATCATCGTGTTGCTGGGTGTAGTATTGTATAAAGGTTGTCATTTGTCAGAAATAAGGCTGATATCAGATGTTTATATATTTGAGATACAAACCAAAATTGTTTTGATTTTTTGCTTGACTTGAAAGTGTATTTAAATTTTCACTATAATTTGAAAGTGATATGAAATGATTGTAATTTGGCCATAAAGTATATTTTGGCAATCTAGACATCTAGAAATGCTTTCTTTGATGATTGAACTGTTAAATACATGTTGGGCCTTGTTCTGTTGAAGAGTAATATGGGAGGGAAGCTCTACATTATTTGTTAATTTTGTCTTCCATGCTATACATGCTTTTTCTTCTGCTTAGATATGACAAATGGAACAGTCTTCTGCAAGATGGCCATGTGGTATGGCATCTTCACAGAGCATTGTCTTAATATTTCACTTTTATGGTCACAAAACAACAATTTACTCCTCGTATAACTGGGTACTTTAAAGACAGCAACATCCAATTTACATGTATAAACTGGAAAAAAGCAAAAGTCTCCTAACCACATTGAAAGTTCCCAACTTCCCACTGATATTGTAGCCAAGTCTTGAGAATTTGTCTGATAATATCTGAGCCATGTGGGCAGAGGTGTAATGTGCTTGAGTAAATTGTTATTGTATTGTACATCAGTACTTCTTATGCACAACTATGTCAATAAGTGTGCAACAAATTTTTAGCAAATCAGTAAAATCTTATAACAATATCTGTTATAGTTTGACTTTTTTTTTAGGGGGGGGGGGGTATAAAGTTTGTGACACTAAGTTCATGGGTTTGGTTGTGACTATATATTAGTATGTTTTTACTTTAGCATTATAACAATTAAGTCAACTATTTATGTATTACATATGCAGATATTGAAAATCTTAAAGTCAACTGCCTCAAGCAAAATATAGCTTTCTGGAAGAAATGCATATGAGATTGTTGCCCTTTATGAAGGTGCACTGAAGTTATTAAGCTATTTTTTTAATGTGTATGACACAATAATTTATCAGTGATGTGTATTGCCAAAGATGGTGCTGGTTAAAAACAATACATTTGTGTGTTTGCACCTTTTACTTTGAGTAGTCATAGAGAGAAAACAAATTCTATATTGATCAGTGTATAATTTTGTTGTCATTTTGAAGTTAATGGCAAGTTCAGCTGAAAATATGTGTTGTCCTTATTCATAGTATTGTGATACATTTACCATTGGTTTAACATGTCTGAAAATAAAGCCAAGCAATATATTTAAGATATAACTTTAAAAGCACATTTTTTGCAGAAGTAGCACTGTGCGTTATTTTGTGTTATTTAGTAATTTACAAGTATTTTTTGATACTGTATGTAGAACAGAACAGTGATCAGAGTTATTGTAAGGTGTCTGCTGTGCATATCCACCTCGTTGATGCAGTTTGGATACATTTTGAAGTTTTGCAGCTTAAAGTGTTGGGTGAGGTCTGAACTACATGTATAAGCACAAAGTGAACAACATAACCATCATCAAAACTGCCAAATTGTTCTCAAAGTCCATGAACACTCTGGAATAGGAATAAGATTTGTTGTCATTTTGAAGTTAATGGCAAGTTCAGATGAAAATATGCATTGTCCTTATTCATAGTATTGTGATACATTTACCATTGGTGTAAATGAAAAATCTATTACATCGAATTTTCACCTCTCTGAATAATCCCTTTCATTTAATAAAGATTAAACCAGTTCCGATAAATCGTAGATATACAGCGTGTCAAAAAAATTGTGCAAGTGAAAAGTGCCTTCTGTAGCCATTAGAAAATAGTGTTGTGACATGATGGTTATATCAACATCAAGGGCAAAGTCTCAGCTTTTAAATCCTGTTTGTTTTGTTCAGTTTGCTTGTTGTAATCCTGAGATATATTTAGTTAACAAAAGGGTAAAATGAATGTGCCACTTTTACTACAGTCAATGATAATATCACACCCTCTTCTCATAAAAGTGACACAATTGTGATTTTACCTTTTGTTGTTAAAGGTAAATGACATGATTGGGGGCAGTCCTCAACTTGGGCTGAAACTACTCTAGAATCAAGTAAACTATGCAAGGATTCTCCTGTGAAAATCTTGTAGTCAAACGTTGACTCATTCTAAAATAAACAATGTCAACAGCACTCGTAGCATGGAAACCTGCTGTGTGGCTCTCTATGAGGCTTATTTTTATCGTCCCCGGAAAAAAATAAGATTCTCCTATGTTTACGCTTGATTCTCCTTAAGTAAACAAATTACAGACAAATCCTCCCAGGTGGGAGATCCACTCCTGCTAGTGTATAGTTGGTGTATATTTCAACTCATTTGGTTCTTGAGGCATTTTCAAGTGTTCCCAATCATGTCACTAACCTTTAAAGTGATAGGCTAACATTGTGGAGCTTCAATTTTAAAAAATTGTCAAACTTTGATATCTGAGCTACATAGTAGTGTTCAAATGGACAAATAAACACCCTAGAATACAAAAGTTTGGAAAGTTACACTGCCAATGGCAAGTTATGCATGAATAAACAAAACTCGGGGCGAGTTTTAATAGCCTAGGTGTACACACAGTAAGTCTATGGGAGGAAATGGGCAAGTGAATCTGGTCAACTTATGATTTTCAATTTTTTAAAGCACTAAATAATCATTTTGAAATACAATTTTTGCAGAGCTTCATTTTTTAGACCTCCTCAAAGACACTGGTAGCATGGGGAATCATGTGGCTCAGATTTTTTTAACTGTGGTAAATGTTAGCCAATACATTTAACTAGTCATATCTCAAGATTAAAGCAAGTAAATTGAACAGAACAAACATCATTTGAAAGCTAAGACTATGCCCTTGATGTTGAAGCAAGCAGATGTCACAGCAGTATTTTCTAAATGTCAAAGAGGGCGCTTTTCACTTGCAGATTTTTTTTGGGAGACACGCTGTATGTGACATTGTTACATTGTTGCTATTAAGCAGCAATAATATATTCATATTCCTGCCAAGTATGTCTTGAATAAGAACAATGCTTTGTTCAATGTTTAGCCAATATCACCCGATACAGGTGTTGCAATAAAAAGGACATGAATGAAATGGTATCAAATTCTTTTTATTTGTGGTCTTATATTTTGTTAATTGTTATACATTTTAATGAATGGGCAATTACAGGGAAATTTTTCGGAAATGATTGTACAGTGTGGAAAATCGAAGACTACCTAGTACACCATAGAATGTTCTAAATTATTGAATCTCCTCTCAAGGCGACAAACCAGGCCAAAATTATACTGCACATCGTTCAAAATCTGGCGCTGTACAAATTTCCCATATCTGATCATGTACAACAGATGGAAGAATTTGTGACAATTTTTCTTCTGTTATGAAGTGATAGGAAATTTGTACAAGTAGATTTTTGTGTTTATCCTGTAAAAGGTGTCATCTATATTATTATTTTTTTTTTTGACATGGTCAACATGAAACCTGGGGAAACTAAACTGTGACTTTGATAATTTCAAATTTTAGTCCATGTGTCACAGTTTTATTTACCCTTCATGTGGAATTTTCGCCAGAAAAAGTTATGAAATGTTCTGTCATTAGATTATTAATTTCTTGATAAACCTCTAAAAAGTTCCAGAACTTAAACATTGTAATATTGCAAGTAATAATTCAGAAAAATATGAGTGATACGTTCACGGACATAATTTCTGATAACATGCCGACTCTAAATGCAAACAAGAAACAAATACACGATTATAATCTTTATCATAGTATCTGTTGGAAACTTTTAATTGAAGTAAACAATAACAGTTACTGAAGCAACCAATTGATTTGGTTTGTAAACTTTTGAAATATAACAGTTCGTCATTATGCAGAAACATTTAAGGTTCCATTAATTCTTTAAGATACAAGTCACATAGGCAAGGTCAAAAGCCTGCTTACACAATAAACAGCATTAGCATTTATTTTTATTTCAATAATGACTCTGGCACTATATTTTATTTACAAGACAGGAAGGTTTTTTAGTGTTATATTGCGATTTACAATGCATCACACCCCATAACACTTAGTACATTTAGCATTAATGACCACATTACATTTTTATCTCAATGTTTTCCCGACCCACCTTCCAAGAATGAGTTTTTAGTGAGCAAACATTTATTTTGATGCAAAGCAACTCCGAAAAAGAAATGTATGTAGATATAATAACGATATAATCACAACTAAATTGGAATTGGTCACCTTATCATTTATAAAACGTCACTGACATAATGTACTATTGCTTAAGGTAAGTTTGTGGCAGCTTCACACCACAATCACCAACTTGTACACTTGTGCATTTTGGCAGCATGCAAACCTTTGTTCAATAAATATTTTTTTTATTAAAGTTAAATGTAATTGGCTGACCACCTTGTGAATAAGTAAGTCGAATACAAAATCTCAGTGGCAATTGTTGATAACAGATTAAAGCCAAGGTATGGTTTAGGTACATGGTAACAAAAGAAATTCTTTGCAATTTATATTTTTTAGATACATGTACTTCTATATGATTTATCAATGCCCTGAAAATTGCTCACTCGGAAACCCTCCCATTTTTGTCTCACCTGAACGAAGTTCGGCAGAGACCTAGTTGTCACTTTTCCTGTTGGTCTGTTAGTCTGTTATGAAAATGTTAAAGTTTTTGTTTAACTTGCTCTCATTTCTTTATTTCTGCATCAATTGTGTTCACACTTGGTACAAATGATCCTTGGGTAATAACACATGTGTGTTGATGAGCATGATGAGGTCAAAGGTCATTTGGGGGTCAAAAGGTCAAATGATATGAGTTACAAAAATGTTAAAATTTTTGTTTAACTTGCTCTCATTTCTTTATTTTTGCATCAATTTTGTTCACACCCTGTATAAATGATCCTTGGGTAATACTACATGTGTGTTGATGAGGATGATGAGGTCAAAGGTCATCTAGGGGTCAAAAGGTCAAATGATATGAGGCCATGTACATCATTTTTCTTAAAGTTTTTGATTAACTGTCGCTCATTCTTTATTTCTGCATCAATTGTGTTTACACTTGGTGCAAATGATCCTTGGGTATTACCACATGTGTGTTGATGAGGATGATGAGGTCAAAGGTCATCTAGGGGTCAAAGGTCAAATGATATGAGTTACGAAAATGTTAACCCGTTGGAGACTAAGTACGAGTTAACTCCTGTTGGAGTCTATGGGAAATGCGTGTAACTTATAGCAAAATCAAATCGTCTCCAAAGGGTTAAAGTTTTTGTTTAACTTTCGCTCATTTCTTCTTCTTTTTTTGGCATTAATTTTGTTCAAACTTGGAACAAATGATCATTGATGTTACCTACAAAGGTTACATCAAAGGTCATCTTCGGGTTAAAAGGTCAAATTGCATGTTTTATTGATTTCGAAATCAGGCGAGACTTGTGGTTTGCAACCACCTTCTTGATAAATTACTCAAAATGTAACATGTCGGGGGGGGGGGGATGCAACATTTCCTATAGGTAATGTACATACTGCTAGATGCTCTCCTTTACTTTAAACCTCATAATTTGTCACTACTGTATAAACAATTTTCAGTGGGTTTGGTGTTGTTTTCTGTGGTGACAATAGAATACTTTGTGAAAGATTGACAAAATTTTGTCTGATCGACCAAAACTATACTCGGACTTTAACTGATGTTATCAGTTGCCGTTTAAAGTAAGAACACTGTAAATGTGTACTTGAACACAATACTGAACACACTTCATTATTTTGTATACTGTGGACCTTACAATAAACAGGACCATGCAACCATAAAAATTACCTGTTAGTGTACATATCTTGTTATATAATGGGGAAATAAACAAAATTGGGACAAGCAAAATAATCTTGTTATACAGTGTGTCCCAGAAAAAATGGTCCAATTGGAAATTATTTTTTAATATACAAAAATGATATACAACGTAGACAAGTTGGGTATTGTCATAAAGCTAAAATACCATATTTTTCAGTGCAATTTATTTCATTTCATTTGGTTGTGTCAATCTTGAAATATATTGAATTTTCTACAATGACGCAAAATCGCTTTTGCCCCACTATACACTTTTACTATGTATCTTTTGACAAAGAAACTATTAAAAGGCGTGGGAATTATCGTGAAATGGTTCAGTGATCATTACAAACATATTTCAAACTCCTAAAGGTTGTTTTTGTTCATAAGAAAGTGTAAACCCTACATTAACAAAGGAGATGTACATGTGCGGTGCAACATGAAAACAGTGTGAATGTTCAATAACGGGATGGCTGCACAGCAGCGGCCTAACACCTAAGGAGTTTATGGCCTTTTAACATAAAAAAACACAAAGTATAACATATTTTATCAACAATGTTTCTGTGGGTTCTTTCATGATTGCTTTCGTAATTTAAGTTGTTAATTAGTTTTGATTTTCATTGTAATTAACACATTCTGTTTTTGAAGTGTTATTGTTGATTTTCACCATCAACACGAAAAGTGGGACAAATGCGATTTTGCATGACTGCACAAAAGTAATCATAACTTTTGATTTATAAAAGTAAATGAAATGAAATTGACTTTATCAGAAAGAAAATTTATTCTGCTTTAATATGATAACAAATGCACATGCCTCTTGAAAAAAGAAATTACCTTAAATAATTTTCTCCCGATTGGACCATTTTTGGGGGGACACACTGTATAAGGGGGTTTGTTCTAACACAACCTTTTATATCAAGGTTCCACCAAACCAGTACCACATATTATTGTTAGAAGTTTCTGGTTCTGGTTTCATTTGATATGTCTTATTTTTCCCTTTAATATATTAAATGTCCTTTTAAATTATTGTTAGTACAATGCATTATTTGTACATGTAGTTAACATTTATGCATTTAATGGATTTAATATGAAATGACAGAAAATTGGATATGAAATTAGTCAAATTCAATAGCACATATCAAGCCATTACACAAACTTATCAGATATATGCAGGCAGTTAAATAGGACATATCTGTACATTAAATGTACATAGAATTATAATTCAAATTTACTTTGAAGAATAATATTTATATCAAATACAGTTTCCAGCAATTGTTTGATACTTGTCTTTTTCATTCTTCTGCCATGAAACCACATTTGTCAATGCAATTTGGGCCCAAGTAGTTAAAAATATATTCTTCCACTTAATTGCATCAACCTCAATGCAATGATAGTTTTGAGTAGAGAAAATAAGCTGTGAAATTATTTTTGTACACAGATTTTTGTATGTCATACAGATATTACAGTATCTTACATCAGCCCAAGATACAGATTGGTTTTGCAATATGAAAAACAGTAATCAACCTAACTTAAATCAACTTGTAAACATACATGTATACGAATAACTAACAAAATACTTATGCACTGTCTGGGATTTTTTTCTGGCATACAGAAATACCAATTACTGAATAAACTTTCAATTTTTCTTTGGTTGAACCTGAGACCAGCTTTTCCTGCACCTTTGATTTCTAATTGAATGACATGATTACGAGAAACAGCAACATAAGTAAAACTAGGAGGAACATATTTTTTTGATTCTCTGTGTTACTTGACGCTGTGCAGTATTATTATTTTATAATTTCTTTCATTTGATTATTTGATATTGAATTATAGAGGCATAATAATTCTTGGTTCTAGGGGAGATGGTGGCTTATCATATTCATTTTTTCTTTCGATGGTTAGTGTGCTGGATTCATTAACAAATGGAATTTAGGATTGCAGGCTGTGTATTATTATGTTGATTATCTGTTACAACAACCACAGAAAAAAATGATGAAAGAATGATTACAAGGAACATATTGCCAATAAAGCATGCTACGCACTGTACAAAAGAGTAAGGATACAAACGAATCAATGACTGACTATAAGCGAGGCTGACAGAAACTTTAAAAATTTAGATTCAATGACCGGACTGTTAAATCCAATGGCTGATCTAGTGCTGAGTTGTTTTGTCATAATTTCCTTGCCAATAGGCATGCGCCTCAATCATGGGCAGGTTCTTTTTCTCTGAGTGCCCAATTATGATTTTCAGGGTGACCTGGGTACTCGAGCACCGAGGTTTGTCAAGCCCTGAAAGTGGTTTAGTGTTTCACAGCTGATTTAAAGTTTCAAATTGCTGCTGAAATCACTGACAAATGGTACCTACCTATCCGGCTAGATCAACCAATCAAATCACTCGTTAGCAATTCCAGTATTAAACTTAACTGCCTAGGAACTTTACCTTTATGACAGTGTGACTGTATTGGGGGCAACAACAGGAAACAGTTCAGTTTGATCATATGTCAAGGCCCATTTGCAATTAACTCACTGTTCTGTTTAAAATGTTAAGTATCCATGAGGAATAAACACATAAATGCCAACAAATACATTTTTTGTAGTGATAATTTAAATGTTCCTGTGGTTAATATCTTCCTTTAATACCGGAGTGGAGTACTTGGTGTGGAATCCTGTCTGGGTCCCAGCATGGCAGGGAAAACCCCACTCAAGGCGTACACCTCCTTCAGAACCAGTAATACTGTGTCTTCAGATTCCCTGGAAAAAAAAGTAATCACAATATCACAGAATTATGTAAGGTAAATATTTCCACTTTGACGTAGGATTTAACTCTTAACGAGCCGAAGTCGCAGATCTGCACCAAATAATACACATGAAGTCCATAGAGGTTAAACTCCTCCGGCAATTGAAGAGTTAAAAATACACGCTAACATTGTGGAGCTTCTAGTTAAAATACTGTCAAAATTTGATATCTGAACTATACAATAGTGTTTACATGGACATATAACACCCTGGAGTACAAAAGTTTGAATTATATTTCCCCAAGCAAGGTATGCATGGATAAACACCCCTCGATTTATTGCCCGGTCCGCAGATAAAGTAGTCAGACCTGTATAACAAAGTAGTCTATGAGAGGAAACAGACTAGATCAGGAGAAGGTCACACTGGATACTGTAGATTTTCACTCTTAAAGCACTAAATGATCACCTTGAAGTACAATCTTTTCACGGCTTCATGTTTAGCCTTTTCAAAGACACTTAGAGCATGGATGCTTTACTATGTAGCTCAGATTTTTAAAAGTGTGGTCAATGTTAACTTTTGCCTTTAAGACTGTGAATGACCCTGCTGGTGTTGAATCCAAGGCCAGCCTATAGGCCAATTTCTGATGGCCTTGGTCTTGGTTTCGGTCCGAGTCATCTATGTAAAACCCTTGGGAAAAGTTGTGTTTTGAGGCGACCTTGGTCTCAAAACCTGTAGTCTTGAATACAACATTGACAGTTGCTGAGCCAAAGAATATGTACATTTCACAGGTATGTTGCTGTTTGTTTTTAACATATTTTTCATGCATTCAGTTTGTGATATTTGAATTGCACAAAATCCACACAAACATTGAAGTGCCAACAAAATATCCACTGTAGCAGTATTCATTAGAATGTTCAGATGTATTTTGTAATTCATG
>JZLH01S0033533.1:492-21035 GCA_001188425.1 Eucidaris tribuloides
TCAAGAGAGAGATAATTCAGTAGAAATCTAATATCCATCGAGAAAACCGACGATATTCGGTCAATAAAGGCGTTGCGGCGCGGAAAAAAATTCGCGCGCGTAACGCGCTGCGCCACCAAATGTGCCAAATGACCTGAAACCGTTCTACTGTAATGAGAAGTCATTTGGGGTATCTTTAAAACTTTCTGGCAAAATTCTTTGTCGCGCCTGTACAAGCCCATCGTGACGCGCCGCTTGGGCGTGATTAGACGTCCAAGAAGTGATCCTTCACCTTAACGTTGACTTCTGCCAAATTTCGTTCTTTTATTCCAATGCGGCTTGAGTTATTGCCAATAGTAGCGTCAGGACTAGCTTTTTGGCTTATTAGACGGTCAGTAGATGACGTCGCAGACATTGACGAAGAAGAGGACGCAACGAGTATTGACATGGGACCTAAACTATGCTACAGTTACAAAGTATTGCAGGCTCATCGTTCTCGAGTTATCGCCCGTGCACAAAAATGGCGAACAAAGAACACACGAATAAAGAAGAAAAAAATAAATTCTGTTAGAACATCTATGCGTGATCCCGCGCGTTACCGCGGTATACGCAAGTAACAAATATACCAATACAGCTGCTAATTGAGTTTTATAATATTTAGTCCACTTTTGTGCGAGGTGGACATGGCGCGCAAATCTATTTTCAAATGTTAGGGGCGCGACATCACACTGGCAGGAACCTGCCAAACCGTATTTTGCCAGCCAAAATTTTTCTAACGTGCCAAAAATTGCCAAGCCAAACATTTTCTGACAAGCGGGGGGGGGGGGGGGGGGTTGGGCGGGCGCCGACCAAAAACATATTTTGCCCAGCCAAAATTTTCTAACGCTGCCAATTTGCAAGCCAAACATTTTCTGACAGCGGGGGGGGGGGGGGGGGGCGGCCGACATCAAAAACCATACATTTGGGGCGCAGCCAAAATTCTTTCTAACCAGGCAAATTGGCCAGCCAAACACATTTCTTGACAAGCGGCGTGGGGGGAGGGGGGGGGGGGGGGCGCCGACCAAAAACCATATTTATGCCAGCCAAAATTTTTCTACCTGACCTAAATTGCAAGCCAAACATTTTTTGACAAAGCGTAGCGGGGGGGGGGGGGGGCGCCGACGCAAAACTCAGATTTCGCCAGCCAAAATTTTCAACCAGCCACATTTCCACCCAAATCGGCAATTTTTTGGGCACATTTGATATTGTGTCCTCTGCAACCTTCCAATCGTGGGGGGGGGGACATGTCCCACCGTCCCCCGGATTTGCGCCCCTGGGGTGGATATTTGCTCCCCACCGTAGCCGTACAGATGAATCAAATTATGATGCCACTTGGCCGGAAATTCAATTATGCACAGACAAATCAATGGCGTCAGATTTGATTTTACCCATGCTCCACCGGTTAAACAACTCGGCTAAAAGTATTTTTAGCGCCGGAAACGGCGCAATTTGGGGATAAAATTATCGCATCATGATAATAAACACCATGAAAAAAGGGTAAGGCTAACCATAGACAAACAGTGATATTATATATCGGAACCCAAGGGTGATTTTGGGGTATTGGTGGCAATACTTAGGCGGCTTTTTTGGCGGAAAGCCACGCGCTGTACCCGCCAGAAATGCGAAATTTTGTGATCAGGAGGTGCGGGCCCCTTTCAACCGAGGGCGCAGTCCTGGGACTTTTCAGACTGTTTCAATTTTAACAACGCGATTTCTTTATAAAACGTGATCCGAGAAAAGGAGTATTTCAGCAGATTTTAGCAACATTTTGCTGATTGGCAGGCAAGTCTTGCGCCCTCCTCTAATACAATGGCCCATGCAAGTTTTATTACAAGGAAAGCAATGTATTACGTCGACGAATGATCCGCAAAACAGAGTGTTGGTCTTAAACTCATGCGCTTTTTTCCATGTAATTAATACCAGAAATCCAGGGGCCGTACCTACCGGGGGGGGGGAGTGTGTGGGGGCGTGACACCCCCCACCTGCGTCTGGATATTGTCGGTAAATCTCGCTGTGCCGTCGGAAAAAATGAAAACTAAAGGTGTGAGAAAAAAAAGCAAGGAAGGAGAAAGAAAAAGAGAACAAGAAAGAACGAAAAGAGGAAGAGAGGGAAAGGAAGCGAGAAAAAAGGAAAAGGAAAAGGAGAGGAGCAGAAAAAAAAGGAGGAAAAAGAGGAGGAAAGAAAGAAAAAAGAGAGGAAAGGCGAAAACAAGAATCATGAAAAGAGGAAAGCGAAAAAGGGAGCAAGAAGAAGAAAAATCAACTAGCGTAGGGCCAAAGGGGTAGGGGCAGCGAGACAACATTACACCCTCAAATAATTGCATATTCGGAGTCTTTGTCGGTGACATATCCTACTACGATTTTTGTACGGCGACAAATGTCCAGCTAAGTACCCCAGACGAAAATAGCCACAGACAATGGCCACTTTTCTTGAAGCGCTAAAACGGCAAATTTTTCTTGCAACGTCGATATCGCATAACGACCCAAGATTTTGTTGAAAGTTCTTTGCCTTTAGCCGTAAACGTTTGAATAAGATCATAATGTATCATTATGTCAGCACGTCGTCAGCAAAATAGAATAAGAGAACCACGTCATCGCTTCGCTACCGACAAAATGTCTCACGTACCAACAAAAATAAGCGCAGAAAATGGCACTTTTTGAAGTGTAAAAACCAAAAAATTCAAACGTCGCTCGGTTCTGCCTCCGCTCGCACATAAACAGCCAAGATTTGTTGACGGTGCTTTGCCGATGATTTGCTCATTATTGTATAATAAGTCATGCCGTCCGGTAACAAAGAGAACCCACGTACATCAATTTTTACCGCACTAAAGAAATGCTCAAGTACAACAAAAACAAGCCCAAGCAAATTAGTACTTTGTGAAGGTGTAAAAACGCGAAGATTTTCAAACTCGCTACAGCCTGCAGCTCGACATAACGTGCATCGAAACAAGATTTTGTTGACTCGTGATTTGTAGGTAATGATAAGCGGCAATTCCAGCGGTTACGTGGACATTACATTTCAGAGAATTTTTTGCCAACTTTCAAAAGTGCATTAGGATAACACAACCTTTTGTATTATGAACTCGAATAAAATGGAATCACACACATATGGCCCTAAAATTAATATACAGTGAAGTTTCCATCCATTTCATCACTTACGTAGTGAAAGTTACGTGGACAGAGAAATGCTGTGCCGTTACGGACATTACATTTTTTGGACGGACAGCTTTTTGCATGCCTGTATGTCATATGAAAAGCTGTGCAGTTTGAAGCAACACAGTAAACCAATTTAACTAAATAAATTGCACAAGGTAAGGAAGTGTTAAATAAGAATAAAGTTAAAGTTTAGTCGAAACAATGAATCATGTTCCCTCCTAACAGCATATTGTGCCGTTACGGACATTACATTATTGACAGCGTGTACGGACAATACAATTTGTCCACTTCATAAGTGGGTAGGGCTGTCACAATGATTGTATTAATATTTTGGTTCCTTTTCAGGTTTGAGTAGTACTCCAATAGCCATTTAAACGAATGTTGCCGCATAGCACTTCATGAATCTTTATTTTTGAAGTTTGCCAATTTGAGGGAAGTTTTTGGCGGGTATACCCCCATACTTTATTAGTTTGTATGACTTTTTATCATAGTACGAATTCTAAAAGGCTAAAATTTATGTCTGCAATGATCCGCGGTGATCTGTAAAATAACATGTAAACCGCCTTTGACTTTTTGTTAATTGATGATCAAATGATAATCATAAAAACGTGTGTCATTAGCAGAAGCGTTACGGACATTACACTTTTCATTCATATCAGCTAGGACATCCATACGCCAATGACTGAGCAATAACCATTAATGCTAATAAGCTCTTTTATTCTAATAATAACAAATGCATAATAGTTCAACAAAGAGTTCAATTTGTCTTTTTACACATAAGCGATGTGCTTTCTGTCGTTTTAGACGTACATGTTATGTCAAGCAGTGCAGAAAGCGCTTCTGTTTAGAAAGGATATTTTCATATTCTGCTTCCATATCAGGCTTTGGCAAACATCGAAGTTGGTTCCTGTTGTCCATTGTAGGAGAGGTAGCGCAGAAATAACTCCCTTTTTCTTGCTGTGCTGACACAAAGAAACATTCATGGAATCCTGGTCTTTTCAGAATCTTCATACTGCATCCATCAAGAATGCATCCTTCTTGCATCAGACAAAGTACTTGCGCAGCATTGTTTGTCTTAAATCTCTACGTGAAAAAGGACCCAGCATTGGAAGCCTATAAAGCCAGCAAGTTGGGTGTTCCCTGCTTCCCTCATCCTCCTGTTATTATCCAGCATCACTGGAATAACGAGTACACTTGCTCAATTTGATAACAGTTGCTGCTGTTTGCAGGCCATGAAACGATCTAAGCCAGGCATGGAGAGCTAGACAATGTACATGATCAAGGCGCCTAGAGGCATTAGTCAAATCCAAAGTGAAATAGTGCATTTGCTGGCTGAAGTAATGCTACATTATGTTAAATTATAAGCTTACAATGTACTACATTAGACAGATATTCAATATTACAGTGTGTGAATCCAAAGTATTTGCGACTGTAACATCATGCAGCTACACTTGTGAACAACAATTGTAATGTCCGTAAACGCGTTGGTTGTGTTAATGTCCGTAACGCTTTTTTTGCTGATCGACAATGCAAATTTCGAAAAAACAATTTCGTGGATATGTTGTGTGATATCAATTTTAAGCTTTGCATTTGAATTTAGAACAAAATTGGATCACAACATAGTGTACTGTAAAAAGCTTTTATGATCGCAAAACGTTACGGACATACAGCTTCCGGGGCGAGGCGAGGGGAAATCAGAAAAAATTAAATTACCATTTTCATTAAAAGATTTATCTCTGCGCTATCCAGCGGGAATGATGTTAAAATGACGTCTCCTCCGCTTTATTTCGCGCACTAGAAATCATTTCTGAAAGTCATTTAATGACAAATTTTTCAAATTTACAAAGAAATAACTGCAAAGCACACTGAATTTTACTTGCAATTGTTCTTTACATACATCACTTTATTTCATAGCTCAAAAAATATCTTTCCCAACTTGAGCCGCAGACTTTTTTCATTAGTCATGTTTGATGTGACCCTTCCTGATACTTTCCAGGGTAAAACAAAGTGTTTCCTTGATTTTCATTTTTCCAGCGCCTGGGTAAAAACATTTTCCGTGGACATTCCCATAAGCTTTGTCGGTAAATGTAATTATCAATAACGTCCTTGGTCGTCAGTAAAGAACAGAGAACCACGCCATCTCTCTGTGTCAACAAAGTCCTCAATAAACCAAACAAAAACGATGGCAATATAATTGAAGTTTTAATGTAAAATTGCAAACTATTTTCAAAACTCGCTCGCCTTCCCGCTCGCCTCGCAAGATTAGCTGCAGTACTTTATAACTCCTTTACCCACAAATTGTCAGTCATAAGTGGTATGACATAAATAAAACAAGGGGCAAATGTTACTGACGGCCGGGGAGGGGGGGGGGGTACTCAGATTTCAGCTCGCAACGGAGTGTGCCCGCTGAAGTCGAAAACCGTCGACCCTATTTTTAAGGGCATTTTGGCGGAAAATGGTACCTATTATTAAGGGTTTTATTTGAAAGAGGCAATAAGAGGCATTTTTTAGCATTTTAGCGATGAAATAGGCGAAAATATCTAGTGCAAATCGTAAAATTTCAAAATCATGACCCATGTATAAGGATTTTTTTCCAAAAAACCGGACCCATGTTTAAGGATTTTTTGCGAAAAAGTCACCTATTAGAGCGGCACACTCCCGTTTACCTTAGTAGGCGAGTACCCCCCCCCCGGTCCCGGGGTTATTGAATACTAAGATACATTAAAAAAACGAAACCAGTGAAAATGAATCACACCGGCATTGAAAAAGGCTTCAGAAAAGCAATGTTTGTCAAACATAATGACCTCTGTATACAGTGTGTCTCAAAAATAATTGTGCAAGTCAAGAGCGCCCTCTTACGTAATGAAGAAAACATTTGTGTGACGTCATGCTTACATTACCATCAAGGGCATAGTCTTAGCTTTCAAATGCCGTTTGTTCTGTTCAGTTTGCTTATTTTAATCCTGAAATATGTTCAGTTAACAACGAAAAGGTAAAATCACAAAAGTGCCACTTTTACTACCGTCAATATAGCATCAGGCCCTCCTCCCGTAAAAGTGACACAGTTGTGATTCCACCGTTGTGTTGTTTACAAGATATCTCAAGATCAAAACAAGCAAATTGAACAAAACAAACAGCATTTGAAAGGTAAGACTTTGTCCTTGATGTTGACGTAAACATGGGTCACTCACAGCAGTATTTTCTAACTGTCAAAGGGGGGCGCTTTTCACTTTAACAATTTTTTTGAGACGTGCTGCAGCATGTCTAAAAAAATTCTGCAAGTAAAAAGCGCCCTCTTTGGCAATTAGAAAATACTCTGGCGACATTATGCTTAACTCACCGTCAAGGGCAAAGTCTTAGCTTTCAAATGCTGTTTGTTTTGTTTAATTTGCTTGTTTTAATCTTGAGATGTGTTGTAAACAACAAAAGGGTGGAATTACAATTGTGTCACTTTTACTCGGGACTATAGTAAAAGTGGCACAATTGCCGAATTTTAACCCTTTCTTATTTCAACTTAAGCAGTATCCTCAAGACTTAAGACAAGCAAATTAAAAAAAACTAACGGTATTCTGAAAGCTAAGACTATGCGCACTTGACGTTAGATTGTAACATCATAATCACAAGAATAATTGGCCAAAGACGGGGTTTTCACCTTGCACAATTTTTTTTTGAGACAGACTGTAGGATTTTCAAAAGGAGCAGGAACTTCAAGCAAACTGTTAAAATAGACAAGCGTGTAATAATACTTGGTATAGAGTTTGCCCCCGACCAGTTTGTTAACCCTGGAAACACATCTCTCTGTCTCGTACATATGCAGAGAATAAACATTTATATCCTTTGAAAGAGAAGCGTTCTCTGACGCTTGAAAACTGCATGCGTCTTAGGAGCCTCTCATTTGCTCCCTGAACACCCCTCCTGAGACCCTCCCCAATTACCCAAAACAACTCTTGCAGCAACCCTCCTTGCACAAAAACTGCCAATTATGCATTCCTTCATCAAAAAAGACGAGGTCAATCATGCATTCCTTCATGAATTATAGGGCGCTGAAAACACACCTTTTCCAAGGCCAAAATTTCAAATTTCTAACCCTGGCGACGGAACGCCCCTCCCAGACCCTCCCCCAATTTGTCACAAACAACAATTCGCAACAACCTTACACAGAAATGGCCAATTATGCTATTCCTTCATGAAAAAATGGCCGCTGAAAACGCAGACATTTTCAAGGCAAAAATGTCAAAATTTTCTGCACCCTGGAGGGCGACCCCCCTCGGCCAGACCCTCCCCCAATTCTTATCGCCATCAAGCAATTGCGCCAAAACTTTTGGCAGCACAAAAAAAAGGTAAAATCATGCATTCCTTCTTGAAAAATGGGCGCTGAAACACACCTTTTCAAGGCAAAAAAAAAAAAAAATCTCACCCGCTGGAGGGGACCCCCTCTCCAGGACCCTCCCCAATTCATTATCAATCAAGCAATCGCCACACCTTTTTGCACTCCATCAAAAATACAAGATTTATGTGTATTTCAAATGGAAAAAGAAATTGTTAACAAGGTGTAAGAGGGGTGCAGTAAAAAGTGATTAAGATACACAATTGAGCATGCCCAGAGCTTTATACGGTTGTAATGTATTGACGTTTGCCGTCGGTAATTTGTGGAAACAATTGTCGGTAATTAGGCTCTTACACCCCCCCCCCCACTCAAAAAGGTCTAGGTACGCCCCTGCAGAAATCATTAAAAATGGGGATTTTGGCTAATTTTAGTCATACTTAGCGGCTTTTTGGCGGGAACTCCATGGCTGTGACCCAACAGAAATGCATTTTCGTGATCTAGGAATGGAATCCTTTCAACCTATGGGGTCAGTTGTTGGGGCGCTTTTCACATGAATAAACCTCCCGGGCTGCCGGCCTAATTTTCTTGAGATTTAATAATCGGAGCGAATACGAGGATCACCAATTCGTCTTAGTGACGAAAGAATATCTAGTGTAATATTGGTCTTTCCAGTACCAGTTGTCCTTCACCGGTTCCCGCATTTCCAGGTAAACCGGTCAATATGAATTGTCTTCAAACCCAATTAGCTACCATAAATCCAGTATTATTTCCCATACGCAGATATTCCATGTGAAAAAGCAAATACACCTCTAAAGCGATCCTCACATGGGAAAGGCTGAATGATGTTTCATTTACCTATTTCATTTACCCTTTTTAAGGGGAGGAATCAGAATAAGACAATAAGTTTTGAATATTCTCTGCACCTGCGAGAGAGCCATCGCTGTATTGATGTGTTGGACACACGATTGGAATGGGTCAAACATTAATACTTCAACCGCTGCCCTATATGACTTAACACATCTTGTGCTCTTTTCAATTCATCTGTTCCAGAATGCCAATTAGATGACATCAGGGCGATGTTGGGCAGGCGGACATTTTAACATTGGCCCGGCGTCAAAAAAAGGATGTTGGGCCAACATCTCGTCCGATGTTGGTAACGTTGGCCCAACGTCGGCCCAATGTCGCTTTGCTAGCTGGGAAGTTCAGGTGTACACTATTTGCTAATGCAATTTACGTTGTATTTCTACAGGTACTGATGAATGTTATACGCGATCGAATGGGCAAGATTACAGAGGTATGCATTCCATAACACAAAGCGGCCTAACCTGTCAAAAATGGACCTCCCAGCTTCCCCATGTACATACATTCACACCTACTAACTACCCGGATGCTGGTTTGGGGGACCATAACTACTGCCGCAACCCAAGTTCAGAAGACAATGTATGGTGTTACACAACATTACTAGTAAGAAGATGGGATTATTGCAATATTGGTCTTCCCAGTACCAGTTGTACTTCAGGTGAACTTTACAATGTGAATTGTCAAACCTATTTACCTATGTGTACTTTAAATCCAGCATTAGCAGATATTCCATGTCAAAAAGCAAATTAACCTGTAAAGCGATCCTCAGAAGGGAAAGGCAGAATGACGTTTCATTTACCTATATTTCATTTACCTTTTTTAAGGGGAGGTGTGTTGGGGGGGGGCGTAGATGTCAAATAAGTTGTGTATGTTGAGTATTGTGACTTGGTGTTTTTGTTTAATGGTTGAAGAGACTTGCAAGCAGAAACAGGAATGCCCTTTTTTAAATTTGTAAATATTAAATTGATTAAATATTGGTTAGGCCTATCTTGAGTCCCTTTTCTTAATCAATGTCATATGCAGCTGGTCGTAATTCTTAAATTCGATATGTGATGTATTCTTTTTTATTTTTTTTTAGGACGTTGATGCAAAACAATGTTTTATACTGATCTTGTGTTTCTTGAATAAATATATTTCAATAAATATTATTTATTGAAATATATTTATTAAGTAAGTAAATAAACATGAGACACAACTATGCTAAGTTATATTATTTACGCTATCGTTCTCAAGATATCGTCTGAACAAAAAGTGACCAGAAAGAAACCCAAACTAGATTCTAATTCGTCACTGAGACGAATTGGTGATCCGCGTAATAACTACGACCATTAAATGTTAAGAGATTGTGACCATTGGACCTTTAGAGATTGTGACAATCCATGCGACGTACATCATTAATTGTTCGAAGCTGTTCCTTTTAACCTTAAACTTCTATTTCGACATCACATACGCGTACGCATTTGTCGTGAGGTGCGTGCGCTTACCATCAGCTTTGACCTCAAGTTACTCTGTACCACGTTAGCTTACTCAAATCCAGTGAAGAGATATGGACGAAATACGATTTTTTTTTAATTATGACGTCATAGATGATGTCACAACAATTTGGTATGCAAAGTGATGGGTAAAATCATATCTACGCGTCAAAGGCTGTCAGAATAAGCAATAAAACGTAGGAATCATCATTAATTCTAGAGTGTAACTCGACTCGAGTCATAAGATATGCGCGAAATACGATATTGCTTTGTGACGTCATATATGACGTCCCAATCATTTGTCATAGAAAGCGATGCCTGAAATGCTGTTACGCATTATAGTCTACCAGAATAAGCAACAAAAAGTAGGGGTCACCGTTAATTCTAGAAAGTTATGAACAATTTAAAAATGCCGCCATTCACTACGCGCGCAATGCACGCGCATTTAAGTTTTTTGGACTTGCAAGCAACAATTTGGGTGCGGTGGCTCGGAAAAGGTTTCTAACTGATGGAAAATTCAGTCAGACATCCAAAACCATCGAAAAAACGACGGTAATTCGTCGGAAAGGGGGTGCGTGCGAAAGAACGCGCGCGTACGCGGGCCCACCAAAATGCTCCAAATGACCTGAAACGTATAGTACTGTTAATAAAAAGTGATTTGGAGCATTTTTTGCATTTTACCCCCCCCCCCCGTCGTGACGCGCACGCGCAGGAGGTATGGTTCAAATTTGACCCTAAACCTGAACTTGACCTCTGCCCAATTTGGTTGTTGTATTCGACAGCCCTGCTTGAGATATCGCAAATGTTAGTAAGTCTAACTTTTTGCTTTTGACGTCATAAATGACGTCACATATGCTTTATGACATTGACTGGATTACTATGTTAGGTTACAAGATTGTTGACGCTGCCGTTCTTGGGATATCATCTGCACAACAGTTTGACCAGAAATCTACAGGAATAAGTAAAGATTCTGACGAAATCTATGGTGATCCGCGTTTACGCGGATGAACAACTAGACTTCAATTCGTCAATAAGGCTATACGGTCACAAATAAAAGCGGCGACCGCCCGATTTATAGCCTGCTCTGTCGCTGCTGGAATTTAGGCATCGCCCAGCGATTCTTGGAGCATGTTGAGCGGGCTCTAAAGCCCTAGCGATGTTCGGGCGGCGCCCTGTCGATTTCCTGTCGGACACCGATCGATTTAAGTCAATACAGGAAAAAAATCCAAATAGTTTCTCCGCGCAGCGACTGGGAAGTAACCGACTGGTGACTAACCGATTCCCGGACGGTCTCCCACCGGTCATCGGGCGATTTGGCAGTCTCCCATCGGCCATCGGACGATTTTTAAGAAATCGGCCGATAGCTGGTAGGACCCTGCAGGTATGAATGTGTACTGGCGGCGGACAACTGGGCTCCTTCGAGAATATTTTTCACTGGAAACCTGGTTATAGTTATATGGTTGTCCCACTGTGGCCATTAACAATACAGCTTTCCCCCCTGCTTCATTGGTTTTCTCCTGTGCTTTGGGCTTTTTTTATTTAATGAAAACTGGAAAAAAAATCATGTGGCCCTTCAGAAAACTTTGTACAAAAGTCGAGCTGTTATGTCTTGTGGAGCACGCTGAGGAGTGCCTGACATTGTGGTCACAAAAACAAAAATTGGCCTGCTCGGCGGCCGGGCGGCGAGTTTTTAGCCAATTTTACCCGGTTACCGAGCGGCAGCCGCCCAGGCACCGCTGGTTTTTCGGGCATCGGGCCGAAGTTTTAGCGCGGAGTTAAAAATTCCAGCAGCGCCTGCTCGAATTTACTCGCCGCCCAAAACACGCCATGTGCCCGGGTGGGCGCCGCCCGGGTACCGACCTAATCGAGCGGTCGCCGTCCAGACGCTGACCGATTTTGAACCCACCGCCATGCGACCGACCGATTGCCTAACAGCGATTGGGCAGCGACCGGGAGGCGACCGCTGGGCAACCTTTTACAGTACTGGACAAAAGTTTGGAATATGGTTATTTCTTTGCGTAACTCTCTTTTAAAGTGCACTTTTCTTAATAATGATAAATTTCCCTTGCAGAACATTACTAATGTAGGGTTGTTATTTTGTCAACTGTGATTAGTTCCCTTTAATTTAGTTTGGTATTTAGTTTATATTTAGTTTGTCATGCTATCAGCTATTTTGGTTACCATGCATTGCCTCATCCTCATGTCATGTTACCTGTCACCTTCATTCCATGATTTCCATATTCATCCAGGTGTGTCCATTCATTCCATCACACACCTGTTTTATAAGTTGAGCCTTGACAGCTCCCATTCTTACATGGTCACCTTCAACCTTCTTACATCACCTCATCTCTTTCTTGTCTTTTATTGGTTAACTTCTTGAATAGGGTTTTTCCATTATTTTGTCTCCTCCGTATTACCTATTGTTTATTTATTCATATGAATATGATCATGTAAATTATGTTCCTTGGTTTGGGCGAGGCAGCCCCAGATTTATGTTCAATTAAATCAGTGAACTACCAGGCTTCTTTCCGTTCGGCTGTATTTTATTTGTGTCTCTGAGTTTCCTTGATTCTGTGTGGCTGTGATGCTTGAGGACTTGAGTTGCTGACTGTATTATTTTTACAACTTCTACAACATACACATATATAATTTACCGACCCTACACTAAGTTCAAATGAGCTTCACTCAAGGGCGGCGCCAGGATTAAATTTTAGGAGGGGCGAAATCTGTAGGAGGAAATTTTGCCTACCGAACAAAAATAACAGCCAAAATGCAAGCCCAATAGCGTCCGAATAGCGGGAGCAGGGGGCTGACGACGACAAGAAGCATTTTTGTCCACCAATGCTAGTAAACTCAGCAACAAAAGGAGAGCGATATTTTTGAAAAACAGTAAAATTCCCATCATTTTAATAATAGAATAGGGGGTGGCCGCCCACCCCCTGACACCCCCCCTGTGGTACCGCCCCTGTCTCTACTTCAGGACAAGAAACCTTTTCCTGATAGGCTATGATTGAAAACTGGATTTGGTAGAAAAATATATTCCAATCTGTATTACGCAACTCGAGGAGTAGATTATTCGGCGTGAATAATCGGTCATTGATCATGTTGATTGATATGCGCCGTTAAAACCGACAATACCAACAGCAAGTAACATAATTATTCAACATCATTCGACGGTGATTGCTTGATTAGGCCGATGCCCGAGCGGCGAGCGCCCGGTGACCGCCCGAACACCGGGTGGTGTGTAAAATCGACCAGGCGCCGCCAGAATTTTAACTGCGCGCTAAAACTTCAGAGGCGACCCACCGATGCCCCCCAAACCAGCAGTGTAGGGCGGCTACGGCTCGGTGACCGAGCAATATTGGCAAAAAACTCGCCGCCCAGTCGCCGAGCAGGCCAATTTTTCAATTTGTGACCATAGCCTAATACGAATTGGCGATCTGCGTAAACGCTCCGATTATTTAAACTTACGAAAATGTGACAAACAATCTATATCAAATATCACTACTTGCAGACTTTACATTCTCTATCAAACATAAATAAAAAAAATCGACATGCGCGTACGCGTTCGTCGCGACGCTCGCACGTATCATCGCATATGATATGACTCGTGATGACATTTGACCTGAAGTTACTATGTACCAAGTTTGGTTATGTAACTCGACTCCAGTCATGAGATATGCTCGAAATATGATATTTCTTTGTGACGTCATAGATAGATGACGTCACAACAATTCTTGTGACGTCTCCAATGACGTCATAAAGAAAAGTTTTTTTTCTCGTGTATCTCGTGACTTAAGTTGAGTAAGATAACCAAACTTGGTACACGATAACTTTAGGTCTAAGGTTATCATTGGTGTTTATCATATCCATGCGGGTGTCGTGACGAACGCGTACGCGCACGTCGAATTTTGAATTGATGTTTGACGGAGAATTTAAGGTGAAGAGGTAGGCTACGTATTTCAGGAAGCAATGATACTTAATAAAGGTTGACACATTTGCTGTAGATTAAATGATAGGAGCGTTTACGCGGATCACCAATTAAAGTCTAATTGGTGAAACATGCATTTCTGACCATTTTTTGTGCAGACGATATCTCGAGAACGATGGGGGCAATTGTTTTGTAATTTAACATAGTAATGTTCCATGTCAATACTTCGATATTTTCTTCCTGTCAATACCCTAGAACATGGGTGACGTCATTTATGACGTCAAAAGCCAAAAGTTAGACATAACCTACATTGCTAAATGTATGCCATATGTATGACAACTTGACAAGTATTTGCGTATTTATATATATGTTTTGTTTCAATGCTGCATTACTTTACTTACTCTAAGATTGTGTTCCTACTTGTCATTCAATTCAAAATGCCTTGCCTGTCTTAAAGATTTATCGCCAGTTTCAGTAATTAATCGATTATCATTTAATACCATATATACCTTATAGTCTCGCCAGGGAGTTCCTTGATCAGGAGATCAAGGTTCTTGCTGCTACTGTGGTGCAACACCAGGCCAAATGGCCGTAATGGTGAGCCAGTACAGCCAGTCAGCACCACCGCCGAGTACCGGGCGGCGGCAAAAAACCTGGATGGCTCAGACCACCTGAGCGGGTTTGTTTCACCAAATACCCAGATAGAGGAAATGCTATCTATAGGTGATCGTCAATGGGCAGCAGCGTTGATGTATTCATCCCTGGTGGAGGAGCTTCGGCCAACAGCAGGATGATAGAAGTTGGCAGATGGATGTTTTCAATCTTCCCAGAGTCTGGTAACATTAGTCGAGTTAGATGACTACTGTTGGTGAAGAGGTAAACGGGAACCCACTTCACTAATCTCCCAAGACAACCTACATGATGACGTCTTCTAATAGTGGGGCAGTCACCAGCCTGGCAGACCAAGGTGGCACCTCTGGTCCCAGAGGGAAAAGTAATGGGCACCAATCATGTACCTTTGGAAAGTCCTGTAATGATGCCAATCAGGCTGATGGAAGGACCGGAATAAAGGACAAACTCAACCTCAGACATAGGATACGTACTGGAACGTGGAATGTGAGAAGTATGACAGATCCCAGCAAGCTGCATATTGTACAAAAAGAGATGGAAAGATGTAATATTCAAATTTGTGGTTTGGCAGAAGTCAGATGGACTGGTAAAGGTCATTTTTCTGCAGACAGCGGACATACTATCTACTACTCTAGACCAGATTGTCAAAGGAGGAATGGAGTAGGCTTTATCCTGTCAAGAGACGCCGCAAAGTGTGTCCTCGGATACAACCCAATCAGTGATAGCTGATATCCATCCGTCTCCAGGCAAAACCTGTCAACATATCGGTGGTTCAGGTGTATGCACCACCGACATCTGCAGCAAATGATGAGGATATCGACTCCTTTTACCAGGAACTAGAGGAAACCATCAACAAAATTCCCAACAGAGACATCACTATCATAATCGGGGATTTCAACGCCAAAGTTGGGAACAACCTAGACAGCAATGAAGCCATTGGAAAACTTGGACTTGGTGAAGCTAATGAAAGAGGAGAAAGACTGGTTGATTTCTGCAATGAAAACGAGCTCACCATAACAAATACACTTTTCCAACAGCATCCAAGACGACTCTACACTTGGATATCACCTGATCAGAAAACAAGAAACCAAATTGATTACATCATAATCAAACAAAGATGGAAGTCAAGCGTAAAAGTTACTAAGACACTTCCAGGAGCAGACTGTGGGTCGGATCATCAACTTCTGATTGCTGACTTTCGAATTAGACTTAAGTTGGTGAAAAAAGATAACCCCCAACGTAGATATGATTTGAATCCCCTGAATGTCCAGTATCGAGTGGAAGTCCAGAACTCTTTCCAGATACTCCTCGAACAGGAAGAGGAGTGGACACCTAATTAACTATGGGAGAAAACAAAAGAAGCGATCTCTAAGGCAGCCAGGAAAATTTACCTAAACCAAGAAGATCGCGTTCACCATGGATATCAGATGAAGTTGCCGTATTAGCAGAAGAGAGGCGGCAGGTGAAAGCATGAGGGTTACACTCAGAGTATGACAGAAAACAATACAAAGATCTCAGTAGGAGAATTCAACGCAGAACAAGGCAAGATAGGCAAGCTTTTCTTGAAAAGAAATGCAAGGAGGTAGAATCACATTCCTCAACCAACCACTCTAGAGATCTTTTTAAGGCTGTGAAAGAAATTGCTGGGAAGAAAAACCAAAGTTGAATGTGGTGAAAGCTGAGGATGGTGAAATTCTAATTGAGGGTGACCAAATCAAGGAAAGGTGGCAACAGTACTGCCAGAAACTGTATGCATGTAAGGATGGTCTAGGCAGTCAAACAAAACCAATTGAGGTGGAGGAAGACGAGCCTGACATTTTAAGATCAGAAGTGGAGGTAGCGATGAAGAAAATGAGAAATGGTAAAGCACCAGGGTGTGATGATATCCCAGCTGAGCTGATAAAAGAAATAGGAGAAGAGGGCGTGATTCTAATGCATAAGTTATGTAATCTGATCTGGAAAAGCAAGAACTGGCCGGAAGATTGGACAAGATCAGTTTTCTTGCCACTTCCCAAGAAAGGTGATACACGGGAATGCAAAAACAACAGAACTATCTCTCTTATCTTCCATGCAAGTAAGATCCTGCTATATGTTGTTGTGGAGAGGATCAAACAACATATACGTCGTGAGATTCCCACAGAGTAAGCAGGTTTTGTAGAAGGAAGAGGTACAAGAGACCAAATTGCAAACATAAGAAACATCATAGAGAAAGCCATGGAATTCAACCATCCACTTTACTTGTGCTTTATCGACTACTCTAAAGCATTTCACACAGTGCAGCATCAAAAAAATCTGGAACACCCTGATATCAATGGGCTCCCAAACCATGTGGTAAAACTACTCAGAACACCCTACAAAGATCAAGAATCCACAGTAAGAACTTGTTATGGTAACAGTGCCTGTTTCAAGATTGAACAAGGGGTAAGACAAGGATGCATACTGTCCCCTCATCTGTTTAATGCGTATGCAGAGTACATCATGCGAATGGCCCTCATTAACTGCAGTTGTGGGATATCTGTTGGAGGCAGAAAGATAAATAATCTACGGTATGCTGACGACACCACCCTGTTAGCAAGCAGTGCACAAGACCTTGAGGATCTTATAGAGAGAGTGAAAACAGAGAGCAAAAAGTTTGGCCTGTATCTGAACATAGCTAAAACGAAGGCAATGATCATCAACCAAAACGAAGAGAACCCCATCATCCATGCTGCAAACCAAGAGATTGAAGTTGTAGACCATTTTATCTTCCTTGGAGCCATAATAACAAACAAAGGTAGATGCTCGACAGAGATCAGACGTCGAATTGCAATGGCTAAATCATCAATGTGTGCAATGCAAAAGCTTTGGAAGAACAGAAGCATCACTAGAGCCACAAAGATCAGGCTAGTCTCTACTTTGATCTTCCCAATTGCAACATATGCCTGTGAGACATGGGGTCATCAATGCTGCAGATCAGATAAGGATTGAAGCATTCGAGATGTGGTGCTGGAGAAAGCTGCTCTGCATTCCATGGACAGCCAAAATATCAAATAAAAGCATTCGACATGATATTGGGGAAAGACATCCGCTCTTCAACACAGTGTTGAAGCAAAAGTTTCAATATTTTGGTCACATTGCGAGGAGAGATGGAGAAAATCTGGAGAAAGTTATCATGTTTGGAAAAATAGAAGGAACGAGAAACAGAGGAAGGCAGAGACTCAGGTGGACTGATGGCATTGCTTCCACAACTAACACGTCAATATACCGCTGCTACTCGAAATCTCAGTGTCGTCACGAATGGAGAGCGTTCATCAATGGGGTCACGAGTACTCAGCCATGAGTAGAACGACGACGACGACGACCATATATTATGTAGTATACTTACTATTTTACTTGTGTACTTTGTACCTCCTTTTCCCCCATTATTTCCCTTTTCCCACTTATTTATAAAACTCTTATGTATACTTAAATGTATTTTCCAAAACACATTGCCATTCATGAAGATTTGTTGCTCATCAAACTTTTTAATCAGGCGTTCATTGATTCTAAGAAGTTATTTATATCATATTATTCATTCATCATCGTAATGAATTATTTCAATGACATTTTTACCTCTGACATTTTTACCTCTGACATTTTTCCCTAGAAAAGGATACCACCCTGAAAGTCTTCCTAAGCCTATGTATGCGCGCGTTTAGTGAAAAGGGTATCAAAGTCGCAAAAATTCGAGATAAAAGGGCTCAGAATAAAGACTTACTTAAAAAGGGTATCTTTCTCGCATTTTTACCTCTGACTTTTTTCCCTCTGACATTTTAACCTCTGAAATTTTTACCTCTGGCATTATTACTTCCGACATTTTTCCCTCTGACATTATTACCTCTGACATTTTTACCTCTGACATTATTACCTCTGATATTTTTACCTCTGTCATTGCTACCTCTGACATTTTTACCTCTGACATTTTTACCTCTGACATTCTACCTCTGACATTATTACCTCTGACACTATTACCTCTGTCATTATTACCTCTGACATTTTTACCTCTGACATTTTTACCTCTGACATTTTTACCTTTGACATTATTACCTCTGACATTTTTACCTCTGACATTTTAAATTTTGACATTATTACCACTGACATTTTTAACTCTGACATTTTTACCTCTGACATTATTACCTCTGACATTATTACCTCTGACATTTTTACCTCTGACATTTTTACCTCTGACATTATTGCTTCTGACATTTTACCGCTGACATTATTACCTCTGACATTTTTACACCAAGCCAAAGAAAATGTGACAATGTGTGTCAATTATCATTACATGATGAAATGGCTCGGTGTAAAAATGCAGTGTGTACTAAAACAATAAAAATTCCATCTTTACCATCACCACGAATCCGTCTTTTTCTGCTAGTAGTAATTATCATAATACTGAAGGGGAGGAGAAGTAGGAGGAGGAGCAAGAGGGGGAGGAGGAGGAAGGGAAGAAAGAGGAGAAAAGGATACTTCTACTGCTACTACTACCTCTACTACTACTACTACTACTACTACTATTACTACTACTACTACTACCTCTACTACTACTACTACTGAAGAAAAAAAGATATTGATGATAATTGATACACATTGTCACATTTTCTTTAGATTTAATGATTGTAACGTTTACGCGGATGACCAATTCGTCTTAGTGACAAATTAACATGTACTCTATTTCTTTCTTTCTTTATCTGTATCTTTAAGATTTTTGAGACTAAGTTGGTGACAGCGGGAGGGGGGGGGGTAGTCGGGGAAAAATCTTCAAAAGGTGGGTCAAAAACAAATGATCGAGCCCCCTCCCCCATCCCCACCCTGAAAGTCTTCCTAAGCCTATGTACCCTCCTTACTCAAAAGTATTGCAACATACACTATAACGCATGCATTTCAAGTGGAAGGGGTCTTTCTATACCGATGTCCGAATGAAGTTTATAATTGCAAAATAAGAAATTCTTTGAAAAGAAATCAATGAACAATTGTATTTCTTTCTTTCTCCATGGCGGAAAGATAATCAAATGCAGGGCCACCCATGGCAGAGGGGCTGGAACATAAAATTTTACATTTTTTCACCTACCTATAGGGGTGGGGTGTTACTTCACACTAGTATCGTAATTCGGTTTCATATTTCCCGTAAAATGGTTTGGATGGCTTGGAAAGACTTCCAACAAACAGAAAATGTCATTGTGTTCCTTTGACACGGTCTCAGAAAGAAGACACCACGCCGCAAAGACGAAATCGCCTCCTATCTTCATAACATAGTGATAAGGAGAATACGCCCCATATTTTAGAAAAAGACCTCCTCAATCGTAATTTCTTATTCTTTCTCAATTCTAAAGGCGGTTTATTATTGCAAACATCCTAAAATTTGCTGTAATGCGACTTTTTAGTATATTTGATATAAAGATGTGAAGAGAAGGTCATCATCTTAATATCAGTAGCCTCATCCTCCTTATCACTATCTTATGAAGATAGGAGGCGCTTTCGTCTTTGTGGAGTAGTGCCTTCTTTCTGAGACCTTGTCAGGGGAATACAATGACATTTTTTATTTGTTTGAAGTCTTTCCTAGCCATCCAAACCATTTTACGGGAAATATGAAACCGAATTACGATGCTAGTGAGAAATAATACCCCACTCCTATAGGGAGGCGAAAAAATGTCAAATTTTGTGTTCCAGCCCCTCTGCCATGGGTGCGCCTGCATTTGATAATCTCTCCGCTATGGAGAAAGAAAGAAAAACAATTGTTCATGGATTTCTTTTCAAAGAATTTTTTATTTTCCAATTATAAACTCTCTTAGGACATCATTATAGAAAGACCCCTTCCACTCAAAATGCATGCGTTATAGTGTATGTTGCAATACTTTTGAGTAGGGAGGGTATGCGCGCGTTTAGTGAAAAGGGTATCAAAGTCGCAAAAATTCGAGATAAAAGGGCTCAGAATAAAGGCTTACTTAAAAAGGGTATCTTTCTCGCATTTTTACCTCTGACTTTTTCCCTCTGACATTTTAACCTCTGAAATTTTTACCTCTGGCATTATTACTTCCGACATTTTTTCCCTCTGACATTATTACCTCTGACATTTTTACCTCTGACATTATTACCTCTGACATTTTTACCTCTGACATCATTACCTCTG
>JZLH01S0033533.1:26152-37954 GCA_001188425.1 Eucidaris tribuloides
CATTTTTACCTCTGACATTACCTCCAGTTTTTACCTCCTGACATTTTTCTCTCGATACCTTCCTGCACATTTTTACCTCTGCGCATTATTACTTCTGACATTTTTACCTTTCTGACATTATTACCTCTGACATTTTTATCTCTGACATTATTACCTCTGACATTTATACACCGAGCAAAAGAAATTGTGAACAATGTGTATCAATATCATTACATGATGCAATATGGCTCCGGTGTAAAAATGCAGTGTTGCTACTTAAAACAATAAAAATTCCATCTTTACCATCACCGCGAATCCGTTCTTTTTCTGCTTATAGTAAATTATCATAATACATGAAAAGGAGGAGAAGTAGGGGGAGGAGCAAGGAGGGGGAGAGGAGGAGGGGAGAAAGAGGAGAAAAGGATACCTCTACTATACTACTACTACTACTACTCCTATTTACTACTACTACTACTACTACTACTACCTCTACTACTACTACTACTATTACTACTAAAATAAAAAATATCGATAATTAACACATTGTCACATTTTCTTTAGATTTAATGGTTGTAGCGTTTACGCGACATGACCAATTTGTATTAGTAACGAATTAAACATCTAGCTATATTCTCTTTCGTTTTATCTATATCTCTTATTTCTTCAGTAGTATTAGTAGTAATAGTAGGAGTAGTAGTAGTAGTAGTAGATAGAGGGAGTAGGAGTAGGAGTAGTAGTAGTAGTAGTAGTAGTAGTAGTAATAGTAAAGTATCCTTTTTCTCCTCTTTCTTCCCCCCCCCTCTCCTCCCCCTCTTGCTCTCCTCCTCTTACTTCTCCTCCTCTCAGTATATTATGATAATTACTATTAGCAGAAAAGACGGATCCGCGGTGATGGTAAAGATGGAATTTTATTGTTTTAGTACACACTGTATCTTCGGGAAAATTCATGTCCTGTGTAGCGTTTTTCCAAATCCTGAGGAAAAAGAGAGTCGTTTTGTAGTTTTGGTGGTAGAATAATGTTTTATAAGTGCATCACGTTTCCATTTCATTCATCGTTACTATACGGGATATTATCTACGAAACAGAGCACCATCTTGACTTGTTCTAGCGCTATGGTAAACTTTCTAATTCTCTTATTAGAAGTTGGGATTAATGACAATAATAATAATGATAATAATAATAATAATAATAATAATAATAATAATAATAATAATAAAAATGATGATGATGATGATGATGATTATGATAATAATAATGATAATAATAATAATAATATGCAAACTTTCGAACTAGGAAGATTATGCGTCATAGGAATCATTAAAATAGAGCACCATCTTGACTTATTCTAGCGCTATGGTAAACTTTCCATTTCTCTTATTAGAAGTTGGGATTGTTGCAACGAGTTTCACCATCCCCTCGGGACACAATTTGGCGTGCACAACCTCCACCAGCGTCGAGTTTGACGTCACTCTAGAATCCGACCCATCGGGTTCAAGCATCAACGAAGCACACGTCTGGCAAATTACCACGTGGATCAGTTCCTATGGCAACGGATGCGGTGATCGTTTGATGGAAAGAATCCTGCAGCTGACATCAGAACAAGCCAGTGCTGCGATCGATGCTGGAACTGTGACTCATATCCGAGATTTGAGGGTGACGTGGAATTTCGGAACTGGGTTACCGTGTACCAACACAGATCTCATGTGTGTATCGATACAGCCCACCAGTAGATCACAGTCTGCGATTCCAGTGATTGGTGTACCATCTGATACCGTCTTGACGTCTTGTAATCAAATATCATGTCGAGGTAATATCTTTTTTTACGTAAAAGAACTTTCCAGTAATGAGTTCTGAAATTAATAATAGCAAGTTTGGTTTCTTGTGGGGGGGGGGGTTGTATTTCTTGTTTCCTGATACAGTCCTTATTATGTTTGATTATTACGAAACTTAATATGCATACTTTTTTGAGAGAGCTATACGCACTCAGTTTCTGGCAGACATTATCTCTTTCTCTTCAGACGGCGACCCTTAAAGATTTTTGTGATGTCACAGCAGGATGATTTACTTTTTACAGAAGTTTTCATAAATTCTTCCTTTTCTGACCTATTGATGTAGCACTTTATTGACCTGGTCCATGCTAAAAGGCATGTATGTATTTTGTACAGTATATTTATTTTGTTAATGATAATAATGATAACAACAACAACAATAATACTAATGATAATAATAATAATAATAATAATAATAATAATAATAATAATAATAATGATAATAATAATAATAATAATAATAATAATAATAATAATAATAATAATAATTATAATAATAATAATAATAATAATGATGATGATGATGATGATGATTATGATAATAATAATGATAATAATATGCAAACTTTCGAACTAGGAAGATTATGCGTCATAGGAATCATTAAAATAGAGCACCATCTTGACTTATTCTAGCGCTCTAGTAAACTTTTCAATTCTATTATTAGAAGTTGGGATTCTTGCATCGAGTTTCGTCGAGGTAGTATATTTTTTTTATGTAACAGAACTTTCCAGTAATGAGTTCTGAAATTAATAATAGCAAGTTTGGTTTCTTGTTGGGGAGAGTCCTTATTATGTTTGATTATTACGAAATCTAATATGCATACTTTTTTGAGAGAGGTATATGCACTCAGGTTTCTGGCAGACATTATGTCTTTCTCTTCAGACGGCAACCCTTAAAGATTTTTGTGATATCACAGAAGGATGATTTACTTTTTACAGAAGTTTTCATAAATTCTTCCTTTTCTGACCTATTGATGTAGCAGTTTATTGACCTGGTCCATGCTAAAAGGCATGTGTGTATTTTGTACAATATATTTATTTTGATAATGATAATAATGATAACAACAACAACAATAATAATACTACTATAATAATGATAATAATAATAATAATAATATGCAAACTTTCGAACTAGGAAGATTATGCGTCATAGGAATCATTAGGCAATGTGTCATTGCTTGGCCTATGGCAGAACGGATTCGTGGTGGTGGTAAAAATGGAATTGTTATTGTTTTAGTACGTACTGTATCTACGGGAAAATTCATCTCCTGTAGCGTTTTTCCAAATCCTGAGGAAGAAGAGAGTCGTTTTGTAGTTTTGCTGGTAACTTTCCATCTCTCTTATTAGAAGTTGGGATTCTTGCAACGAGTTTCACCATCCCGTCGGGACACAATTTGGCGTGCACAACCTCCACCAGCGTCGAGTTTGACGTCACTCTAGAATCCGACCCATCGGGTTCAAGCATCAACGAAGCACACGTCTGGCAAATTACCACGTGGATCAGTTCCTATGGCAACGGACGCGGTGATCGTTTGATGGAAAGAATCCTGCAGCTGACATCAGAACAAGCCAGTGCTGCGATCGATGCTGGAACTGTGACTCATATCCGAGATTTGAGGGTGACGTGGAATTTCGGAACTGGGTTACCTTGTACCAACACAGATTTCATGTGTGTATCGATACAGCCCACCAGTAGATCACAGTCTGCGATTCCAGTGATTGGCGTACCATCAGATGCCGTCTTGACGGCTTGTAATCAAATATCGTGTAGAGGTAATATTCACATGCCATGGTGTAAACTTATCAATTTTTCAAAAATGAAAAAGCAATTATGAATGCATTCTGTAATCGAACAATAATCAAGAAAAATCATCCATTTTTCTGTCTGTTTGCAGTTTCCATTTTAACCACATATCTGATTATTACGTGCTGTTTACATTATTTTACTATAAATTTGCGTATCAGCAGTACATTTGCAATCATCATATTGGTACAACTATTATCATTATCACAAAGAACGTTTAACAATTTGTATGTATGTAGTAGTAAGCGTAGTAGTAGTAGTAGTAGTAGAAGAAGAACAAATAGTGGAAGTTATAGTAGAAGTAGAAGTAGTAGAAAGAGTATTTACAGGAGTAGTTGAAGTGCAAACCCCAACCCTGTCTGCTGACGCGCGAAAATAGTCCCTATCATTACACTTTACGTTCGTCTTATCAGAAGCTGGGATTATTGCATCGAATTTCACCATCACATCGGGACTCTATTTGGCGTGCACACGCTCCACCAACATCGAGTTTGACGTCACTCTAGAATCCGACCCATCGGGATCAAGCATCAACCAATCAGACGTTTGGCAAATTACCACGTGGATCAGTTACTATGGCAACGGGAGCGGTGATCGTTTAATGGAAGGAATCCTGCCGCTGACACCAGAACAAGCCAGTGCTGCGATCGAGGCTGGGACTGCGACTAGTATTCGAGATCTAAGGGTGATATGGAATTTCCAATCCCGACTTCCATGTTCCAAAAGGAGATTCATGTCTGTGTCGATACAGCCCACCAACAGACCACAATCCGCGACTCCAGTGATTGGTGTGCCATCTGATGTCGTCCTGACGTCTTGTAATCAAATATCGTGTCGAGGTAATATCTTTTTTATGTAAAAGAATTTTCCAGTAATGAGTTCTAAAATTAATAATAATAAGGATCTTTCCTTGGGGGGGGGGGGCTTTGTATGTCTTGTTTCCTGATATAGTCCATATATGTTAGATTATTACGAAATTTAATATGCATACTTTTTTTGAGAGAGCTATACGCACTCGACGGATAACACATAGGCATAATTGCATGTTTTTAAGCTCATAACATATTCAGAGCAGAAGTACAAATACAGCAGGAGTGGAAACATAAAGATTTGTTAATAGTTCTTAGCAAGCAGGCGCATCTGATGTGTTCTATTGTGTGCTTATACTTTTCTTGTAGAAAACGAGTTGTTTCGTGAAAACTGCGAGAGCAGAGTGTGTTCTTGTGAAAGGATCACAAATGATACCGATGAAACGCTTGCAATTATTGAAAAGGTAAGACATGACATCTCCATACCCTCCCTCCTTTTCTACCCCTTTCAGAATATCATATGCTAGGCGTATGGATTTCTGTTGCAATGGTACAGGCGGTTGTTCCTGAGTCGTTTCATGTAGTGCAGGAGCCCGCTGCTGCTACGTTCAGGTTCTGTACTTGTTTTACCACAAAATTCCATACAGTGGATCATGACATGCCGATTTATACGCCTGATTTGATTTATTTAATCGACTGAATCAGTTAATATAATGATTTACATTTTAACATAATATAATTTGTTTTACTTCCCCGAGGGGGGGGGGGTCATGCTATTTCTCCCAATGGACCCAAAAATTTTAATGGGCTCCCTTTATCCAGCCGCAAGTAACCTTAAAAAATATTTACTCATTTGTAGCTCTTTGAAGTACATGTAATGAGTGTAATGAGTGTTATAAGTGTAGTGTGTGTCATAAGGGCTAAAAGCGTCTCATGGACAGACTAAACCCCGGGACCACGAAGCATCATCATCATCATCATCATCATCATCATCATCATCATCATCATCTAAGTAATATATTTTTTATTTCCAGATGAACATTACTAAAGAGATTGTAAACCAAGTACTGGACGAGGTCGTGTCAGTGACCAGTGACCACGTGACAGCGGAAGGAGTGTCATCTACAGCCCAAATCCTCGAAGATGTGATATCGTTGAATTTGTCAGATACACAGGTAAATTGACTCCCATGACAACGGTCACATGGTATCGTTACGTAGGGGCGGCGCCGGGTTAAAATTTTAGGGGGGAGGGAGCGAAATCCGTCGGGAATTTTTTCCCCCGCCAGCGAGAAGTTTTTTTCGGGAATTTTCCAGATCACACCCCCCCCCCAGCAGCCAAAACTTATTTATGAGCGGCCGCCCCCTCCCCCTCCCTGTGGTGCCGCACCGTTTGTTACGTAGGACCTGAGTCATTATTTCGTGATTTCTGGGGAAATCAAGGAATCAATAAATGCCAAACTACTGTTAGTAACTTAAGTACATGGTATATGGGCAATTCCATGATTAGTTACGTTGCACTTTATGACAAACTTTACTCAACATTTGGCTGTTACATGAATATGCTATGATATTATTTTTCTGTTTTCGTACTGTCAGTTCTCTAGACTGGCACCTTCTTCACGACATCAAGCAAAATCATGAGACATGTTTCAGTGGGTAATAACAAGAACTTTAATTATGGTTACTTACGTTACATAAAAAGGACATGGAAAAAAATGACAAGTCTTTATCCTCAAAATTTCGTCAACCTGTTCTCAACTGAAACAAACTCTGGTATTCATGCTATTTGTGGTGTCTTGACAAGTCATTTAATACATAACTTATTGATAAATGTCTTTTCATTTTTGATTACAACATCAAAAACATGGTTAGTTACGTTACGGTTAGTTACGTTACATTTTGTCCATCCACACAAATTTGCGTTTATTCATGTCTTTTTCAGATTTCGTATGCATATGTGGGGCTTTATTGCTTTCAAAACAATGAGAAGAGGCTGTTGGCATGAAAAAAACTGCAGAATGAATGATAGTTTTTCATAAAACTGAGATTTAGTCACACTAGTCCCACATGTGGTATTTCATGTATGGTTCTGGTCCTCCTAGACGGTGCTGTTGAAGACATAAAATTTAGAGTAGAAATGATGTCCCCCATTGTTTCTTCATGATTGACACCCATTCAAACCATTGAAATGTAATATGATTCAAGATAAAGCAATTTATATAATTTGTGATTTGTCCAGTAATTCATGGATTTGCCCATATCCATTGTATAAATATATAGGCCTATGTCAGTCCAATGTAAAAATCACTATTACCAAGTAACGGAGAAAACGATATATTCTGAGGTCAGTGCATTGTCAAACTGTGTGGGTAATATTACGGGTTAATAATATGTCATGTTCTTTGCAGTTTCACGTGAGGTGTTGGCAGCGTTTTAGAGTTCATACCGTTTTGAAATAAATTGATACAATTACATTATAATTTAGAAGAACTGACACGGAAACGGTATGAGATGTATAATTGTCATTGCTTAGCAATTCATCAATTTAATGTCCCAAAGTCATAGTTTATGGAGAATGGTTGAACAGAGACACTTTTGATACAGCGAATTCTGCATTTTGAACAGTGTTCATAACATTATTTCATTCCAATAAATGCTTTACCTAAAAAAATCGATCTGAAACGCCGCCGGTCCAGACACCTAGAACACCATATGACCAATAATACCAAATGCCTCAACATTGATCAAGTTTTAATTTTGCCAGGTTGGGCCTTTTCGTTTTATACGGTCTCATACAAGTAGGATTTAGCTTCAAAAATGTATTTACTGTTGTTGACTTTTTTAAATTGTAATTTAATTTTCAATACCTGGATGCAAGACTGACATACGGGAATTTCTTTGGCACTGCTTTGTGTATGTTGGGTGTTAATTTATTCTTAGCTTGTATCACATTTATGGCTCTAATCAATCATATAATTATTTTATTGAGGACCTCTTTTGAGCCTTATTACCATCCACTTCCACGCAATGTTTCAAAGAAGTTAAAATAGTCTTTCAATCTTGAAATTGTATATTTGTTGTATGAAAATCAGTCAATATAACCCTGCTGTATAGTAAGTTATAACATACAAAGCCCGTTTTGCTCAGTTCTGTAATTTTGTGATATTAATAATTTGACTTATCGATTAATTTTTTAGAACACGACCGTATTATCGACAATACCACACAACAACATCAACAACAACAACAACAACAACTACTACTACTACTACTACTACTACTACTACTACTACTACTACTACTACTACTACTAGGCCTACTACTACTACTACTACTTCTACTACTGCTACTAGGCCTATTACTACAATTTCTTCTTCTACTACTACTACTACTACTACTACTACTACTACTACTACTACTACGGTACTACCGTTACTACTACCAGTAGCGGATTTATTTATGATAATAATATTGAAAATACTACTACTACTACTACGACTACGACTTCTACTACTACTACTACTACTACTACTACTACTACTACGACTACTACTTCTACTACTACTACTACTACTACTACTACTACTACTACTACGACTACTACTTCTATTATTATTATTATTATTATTATTATTATTATTATTATTATTATTATTATTATTATTGATGGTATTATAATTATAACAACAACAATAATAATAATATAGGTTTTCCCGGCCATTTTCGTCATCTTTTTTGTGAAGTTTCGTCGACTTTCAGTTCAGTTTCGTCTCGCGGAGAGCGGAGCGTGCAAATGATATTTTCAGTTTAGTCATTTGCCTTTTAGATTAGTCATTTGGCAGCAGGTTTCAAATATTTGCAATTCAGAGTGGTCAATTGTCATTTTGATTCGTCCCGCCTGTCGAACGATCGACAAATGTTTAAAATAAATTCGTCTTTTTCAAGATCATTCAAACAATGTTCATGCTCATTCGTACCATACTTATGCTCCGGCTTAGTGTATAGCAGTGTGTTATTGTGTTATCATATATTGCTGTTTTGTGTCTACACGATATATTTGTGATTGTGGGTCTGGATAAATGTTATGCACGTACACTGTAAACAGTGGGTTTACAAAGGGATATCAAATATGTGTTTACTAGCAAATATATGTGTATAAATTGACAGTAAGTTTTTATTGGACACCAAAGTTTAGTGATTTGACACACGATATTTAGCCTTTGAATATGTTTACTAATAGTAGCGGAACAATGTTAAGGTTCTGTGACACTTTCACGGGGACAAAGGTTTGAAGGTGCGTTTGGATTGTCTGAAAGGTACTAAACAAATTTGTTTTGGGTAACCCTCTTCAAAATGTCGGCAATTTTGGGCAGGGGTCAAAATGGGTTCTGTCAAGCAGAATCTAAAAAGGTATAGTTTGTTATATCTGTGATCAACCGTTGAGTCTCTATGACCAAAACTGTGGAAAGGTCAATGTGTTAGGGCAAAGTTCAAATTCTTAAATAGCCCAGTTTGACTGATTTTAATTTCTAAATATATGTTTTCTAGCATGACTAATTCATCTAAGGAACTTAAACCAAAGAAAAAGGTAATCTTTAACTTGAAATTTCAAAAATCAAGTTCTAAGATAAGATGCATAGGATTGCATGCACATACAGATGCTGTATAAGCCTATATTAAAGTACATACGCGTGATTCTTAAATTTGAAGGTTATGACGACCATTTGGGTTTAAGACAGTAGTTTAGTTGAATTACTCATGCCAGAAAATGTATATTTCAATATTAAAATCAATGAAATTGGGTGATTTAAGAATTTGAACTTTGCCCTAGTTGCATTGACCTTTTGACATTTTCGGTCATAGAGACTTAACCGTTGGTCATAGATATGGCAAACTATACTTTTTCAGATTCTGCTTGACATGACAAGTAATTTGATCTATGATTCGAACCGATAAGACTATTTTTCAACTTTGACCCCTATAGAACCTATTTTGGCCCCTGCCCAAAATTGCCGACATCTTGAAGAGGGTTACCCAAGACAAATCTGTTTAGTACCCTTCAGACAATCCAAAAGCGCCTTCAAACCTTTGTCCCCGTGAAAGTGTTACGAAAGCTTAACATAATAATATGGTAGAGAAGTGTTTACTCGATAAACACCGGTTTCTTTTTTTTACAGTGATGGTGTGTTTGTAGTTTTTAATATCTCATTGTACATGTCATGACGGTTGGAAAAGGGCAGTAGTGATAAAATCCATATTTACCCCTAGAAATCAATAATTATTTACACATTACAAAAACACAGACGCAACTAAATGAAATTATGACGAAATTATTCTTGTGCTCGAGCCCTCAGTGACTGTGACCGACGAATTGAAATTGTAATTGACGAGACAGCGCGAAAACGATATTAAACAGATTGCAAGTGTTGTTAAACTGGTTGACAAAAGACCAAGTTGAAATTAGCATTCGCATCGCCCTAGCATCACAGGACGAATCTTAATTACAAATTCTCATTGTTGGATGAAAACAGTTTGAAAATGGCCGGGAAAACCTATACATAACAATGATTAAGATTCCTACTTCTAGATGTTAAGTATGAGTTGGATATATCATACAGACATCAATAAAATGAATAATTTACAAAACATAATATGTTATACTCAAGAGAAACATTGATTTGTTGTCGTCTAACATCTTCTTCATCAGTCATTCCAAAGTTTTTGATGCTCTAAAATAGTAACGTTTAAAAATTTTTTCAGGTTACGTCGAAGGTAGTTAATACCATCAACAATTTGATGAATGCTGACCCGGAACAACTGGGAGAGGCCCAAAGAGAAAACAATGCGAGCAGTCGTGTATTTCACGTTCTGGAACGACAACTAGAACTTGTCGACTTGTCGGAGACTAATGGGACATTTCAGGTTGTACAAGCAAATCTGGCTGTGCAAGTAAGTTAGTTTGTTTACAAGCTGTCTGGGTTACATTCTATACATGCATTGATTGAGAAATTCGGAAATTGTTCGGTTTATTGGTGTGCAAAGAAGGTTCTAGGAATATTTATATCATTTTAACCCATTGACTTCGGACCCAATAGAGTCTGCTCCTAAAATCATTACTTGAATAAAGGAGTCATTACTGTTTTAAGTGTAATGGAATATGCTCTCATGGCATGTTTTGATATTCAGCAGCGTACGCGTACGCAGGGGGTGTTTGCGGTGTTCAAACACCCCCATTTGCCGAAGGGGGGTGTTAAACACCCCTAAACACCTCCCTTTTTACCCTAAATACCCCTCTTCTTCACGATATCACCCCCCTATTTCTTAAAGGGTGTTAAAGAGTAGAAATAATTATTGTTTTAGGGGATTTAGGAAAAATAATTTGCATAACACGCCCCCCCCCCCCCCCCCATGAGCGTGTTTTCGCGACTGGCCTGACCGGGAAAATTTTGGACTTCGATTTGGATTTGAGAAAAAAAAATTTCGTCAGCTTCGCTTGCATTAAGAACGAGAGGGCTAAGATTTAACTTTATGTTATGCAGGGCCCGCTGTAGCTAGCAGTCATTGAATGAAACTGGCTACCCTGTAAATGAACATCATTATATGATTATTAATTATTATTATTATTATTATTATTATTATTATTATTATTAATTGGTAGTAGTAGTAGTAGTAGCAGTATTAGTAGTAGTAGTAGTAGAAGTAGTAGTAGCAGTAGTAGTAGTAGTAGCAGTAACAGTAGTAGTAGTAGTAGGAGTAGTAGTAGTAGTAGTAGTATAGTAGCAGTAGTAGTAGTAGTAGTAGTAGTAGCAGTAGTAGTAGTAGTAGTAGTAGTAGTAGCAGTAGTAGTAGTAGCAGCAGTAACAGTAGTAGTAGTAGTAGTAGGAGTAGTAGTAGTAGTAGTAGTATAGTAGCAGTAGTAGTAGTAGCAGTAGTAGTAGTAGTAGTAGCAGAAGAAGAAGAAGTAGTTGTAAGGGGCACTGTATCCTCTATCAATAATAATTCAACACAAGACATATTCTTGTTGAATAATTGCAGGTGCAAAGGACAACATCGGAAGAGCTATCTACTGGACTCGTCTATAAATTATCCGATTCGGCTGGTTCGGAAGGGATGACGGATGACAACATCACGTTGGAAAATGAAACAACGCTCCATGAGAATGGTTCTGATGGGACTGTTCGAGAATCTATCAGTCTTCGAGCAGAATTCGATGACAATATGACTTCTCCCCAAAGCGAATTACGCGCTATCTTCACAATTTTCAGTGATTCGAGTCTTTTTACAACGAGTGAAGTTCTCGAAAGGCACCATTCTTCGTTTACAGGAGGCAGGAGAAGACCAAACACACGTGTTCTAGCAGCGAATATTCTTGGCGCAAA
>JZLH01S0033533.1:48890-74652 GCA_001188425.1 Eucidaris tribuloides
CGGTTTGGAAAACTTTGAAATTATATAATAAAAAATGCGTATTACAGGCCCCTAGCCAGGATATTTCAAAGGAGGGGGTGCTTATACGTGAAAAGGGACCTATGATAGGGGGAAGGGCTGACCATCCTAACGGATGGGTCTAGGGGCCCACCTTATAGAATTCCAAGTTGGGTCCCCGTCCCGGATGGGAGTAGGGCTTGTAGGATGCGTGTAAGTCAATAAAATGGATGACAGGGGGAAGGGCTGACCATCCTAATGGATGGGTTCCAGGGTTTCAAGTATAGGATCCCTGTCCTAGGTTGGGGTCAGGGGGTTCCGCCCCTGACGCTCATGGCTTCTAGCTGTTTCAAACGGATATTTTGTCACTCTGCCAACTTGATATTTCTTTGAAATACACTCAACAACAACAAAATAACCCCAATTTTTTTCAAAATTGTAACTTCATTCATATGTATAAATTCAAGTAAGTGCTTTGAAAATGCACGATAAGATAGCAGGTATATTTTTTCAAAAACAGTGGTTGATGATTATGTCGGGTTGTGTCAGGGGCGGTCAGCCGCCCTGAGCTGAATCTCGAGCATGATGTTGCGACCGGGCGGTTTTATAAGTTTATTTGCGACTTTTGATAACACCTTTTTATAATGGACAGCTACAGTCACAATAATAAAAAGCAAAACAAAACAAACAGACACCATTTGGCTTTACGAACTTCTTGGCAACTTCATATCGGATATTTTTTTTTATTATATAAACTGCCTGATGAGCAGGTGACTGTCAAAAATATGACGGTAAGCATATCGGGGGTCTGGGGGCGAGATGCCCCTTGAAGCTACAAGGGCTCTAGTGGTTTTATGAGACTATTTGGATCCAACGCTGTCATCAACATAGCTTCGTGAAATTTTGGGCATTACATCTCGAACATGTTCAAGAAAATATCACAAAGTATTAGGATACGAAATACGTTCTTTAGCAATTCTACGAGCGACAGATTTTTAAGGGAAAATGATTCCACGGGAGGGGGGGGGGGATACTCTGTCAGGCACGCTATGTGAATAATTTGAAACGACACTGAATATCCAACATTAAGCTCCACAACCCTTTATACTACCGACTCTTGAATAGTTCAAGAAGAACCGTGTTTACTCTCTAAAATTATATTATATTTTGCTCGAGTGCGAATTGCGCCTGCTATTACTCCAGCGGAATTTATGCATCAAGTTCATGACTAGACAGACGCAGAACAAATGCAATAAAATAAACAGTTTGTCAAGTAAAGAGTTAAAAAACGAGGAATTTCGCTGAATGTCTATTTGCAGAGGTGCTCTAATAGGCACAAGTTTCTAGGCTCGGTCGCCACTAAGTTCTTTTTCTCTTGTTTATATTTCGCTTCATTTTTTTTTGGTGCGTGGCCGTTGAGTTGGGGGGGGGGTGGGGACACGTAGCCGCCCCCCCCGTTAGTGGCATGAATACAACTTTGTTGGAATGCAAAATGGCGGCACACGCAAAAGCGTGTGCCCCGCCTGCGGTTGATGAGTTTGTGAGGCAGGAATTTCTTCGGCAATTAGTGTTTGATTTTGATAAGTGTATTTGTAATATTTGCTCAGGCTATTGCTGGTTCAAAGTAAGTTACAGCGTAATCCTGCGACCGAGCGGTTTTGAAAGCGACGATAATTCCTTTAGAAGAGAAGAAGGATCTGTATTTGAAAAATGTCAACGTATTAAATAACAAAGCAATCCTATCAAGCGCTATTACTCTCGTCAAAAGATTTAAACACATTATTCAGATTCATGAAACGGCCATTACACAAAACCTTTTATGGATTTTAAGGCCAGTTTTTGATTAAATTTAAATAAAAGAACAAGGCCTTACCCTGATATATGTCTCTTTCAAAATGTGATTTAAGATCACTTTCTAACTCGGCTCATCCCTATTTTCTTTTTCTTTCTTCTTCCTTTCCCTTTTTTTTTTTTTTGCCGGCCGATTGGGGGGGGGGGGGGCACGTGCCCCGTCCCCCCCCCCCTGTAGTTTACGCCACTGGCCTGCACAATCATCCTCCCCTTACTTTTCAAGAAGAAATAATTTTAAACCAAGCAGTTTAATGTTAATTTTGACAAAATGAATACAGGCGGCTCTTATTGTTGAATGTCCATTTCATGAAACATGTGTTACCAGAGAGTCAAAAAAATTGTCACCATGCATGCTTTTAAATGACCTAATACATGAATAAACAGTTTTGAATATAAAAAATTATACCTTCGGATGAAGTGTCAACATTTAAACGCACACCACTTACAAAATTGGGTGGGCGCAGAGGCGTCAATCGGGGGGTGGGGGGCAGGGGCGATCGCCCCACCAATGAAAATATTGGGGGCAAACATATCGATTTGCTCCCCAATAATTTTGACAACTTGAAAAATTCATAATATGCCATTCAAGGATATGTTTAAAACACATTAGAAAGCACTATAAACAATTAAACTTAGCATAAAATACCATTAGATTTACAAAATTGCCAAATTTTCGGCGCACTTTGCGCGCAAAATTTTGTATTCTGATTTGGGGCGTGGAGCACGCCGAATTTTTGTTTATTTGTTTTCACTTTTGCCCCCCAATCCGAAACAAGGATCGACGCCCCTGGGTGGGGGTTTATTATTGTTAACTGTTCACTTCACAAAAAAATAGTGTTAACAGAAAATCAAAATAACCTCCTGAAACTGCTAGAAGCCCTGAACTTCAGGGGGCTCCGCTCCCTGAGCGCCACCTGAGACCCCGAAGGAATTTTAAGGTGAGCGACTGGAATTCACCCAACAGAGTGGGCAGGCAGCCCCTCCCCCGTATTAAAAAGAGCTCCGCGGACCCCGGCTATCAAACGTCTGTTTTCTTCACTTACCCACCCCCTTTGAAAAATCCCTGATGCGGGCATGGTATGTATCTGCGTGTGCATGTGTGTCTGTATCTGTCTGTGTGCTTGCGCGTGTATGTGTATGTATGTGTATGTGTATGTGTATGTGTGTATGTGTCTGTGTGTCTGTGCGTGTGTGTGCATGCATGTGTGTGATTGCGTTTGTGTTTGTGTTTGAGACAAGAAGTAGTACAGAAACGGGCCTGTGGGTATGGACCAGCGAGTACGGTAGGAGACAAATAGGCACAGGTACGGATACGGGCCTGTGGGTACGGGTATGGACCAGTGAGTACGCGTATGAGATCATGGGTACAGATACTCCGGGTCCAGAATTTAGGACAAGGGTATGGGTATTTCAAAACAAATCTAAAAAAAAAAAAGATAATAAATTCATGTTCTTTCCCTCAACAAAAAAACATAATATAACAACTCCATTAAAACAGTATTCACAATAACTTCCGAAAATCTCCATATAAAATACATTTTTTTAAACAAATAAATATGAATCTGCAGTTTCAGGAAAAATTCCAAAAAGTACTGCAGGGACCAATCATTGATCATACACATATAATAAAGTGTTATCACATTCACAGGGCAATCACATGTACAATTATTAATTAATCTCCAAAATTCTGTCTATCTAATATAAACCTTACCCCTGAGACCCGTGGATTTTTTTTACGGGTCCCGCTAGTTTATTAGTAATAGGCTAGACTAGATTCAAGAGATGTTGGTCAACTCAAGATAGCGCTATAGTCCGAACTAACGTTAGAACTTCTAAGTTAGTAATAGAAGTGTTGTTACACTAGCCTGACCTAATTTAGTCAATACAAAACCATTACTAAAGTAACGTTAATGCATTACGTTAGGACTGAATACTAAGTAGTAAATAGTTTACCACATTTAACGCTGCCCGCTGATTCAATTTGCCCCTTTAATTAATTCACTGCCATTTATAACTTGGATCGTAATATTTTCTGCTTCAACTTAAGTCTGTTTTACGTATCTAACTAGACCCTGGCCTATGATAACGGGGCAGTTTGCGAAGCGCAAATGTTACCAGCATGCGCTGCATGGGCGTCAATAACACGGACAACAATAGTCAGACGTATGGCAAGCCAACTGCTCGGCGGGCAAAATGAATAATCCTTTTTTTGGGCGGAAAAAATGAACATTTTGCGGGCAGAGGCAATTTCCTGTAGATGTCTGATGCGGATAATAATAATAATATGGACTGGCTGTTTCTTTTGGGAGATACGGCATATATTACCCTCACTAAAATCCATATTGCCCTCGTCTTTGACTCTGGCTATAGGATTCTAGTTCAGGTAATATATGTCCTATTCCCCTCAAGGCCAGTCCATATTATATAATGTTTTCACACTTTTGGTTCAATTTTCATGAAGGTGTACACATGCAGGCATCGGTTATCCCCTTCCCCAAGAACAGGAGGGTCGTGATTATCTGAGCTGAGGATAGAGGTTCTTCCATTTATGTCTCTTACTTGGTGTTACTTACACATATTGCCAATACGCGTAGATTTAAAGTGACATGTACATCATGGGCGTAAATTCGGTCTGACGAGTGGGAGAATGATCGATGAAATTTCAACATTTTTGGGACACCCCCAAATCAAGGGCTATTTCTTGAAAAGGGGACACCTACAACGTGCAAAATGTACCACAATCTCTTAACATTGGCGTATAGCTTTTATTGTGATTACATTTAAGACCTTTAACGTATTGTGTTTCTCGATCTTTTGCTGTAATAGCATAAAATTTTGCGGTTGGGTTTTCTTGGCCTATCATCAATGGGCAAGCGAGCGAAGCGAGCGAGAAAATGTTTAGGACCTGTGAGACTGGCTGGTGTCCAATAACATCTTATAAAAGGGGGCAATGTTTCTGAAATGTCTCAGATTTAGAGATTGAGAAACCTTCAAACATAATAACCAAATATTAATGCGAGCAAGCGTAGCGAGCGAGCTCTGAAATTAAAGTAAGTTGCTCTAAGTCGTTTCAATTCGAGGCACAAATTAAAGAGGAAATGGGGGGGGGGGTTAAGAACCAGTACTTAACAAAAGGCAGTAGCGCAGGTAAATTAGAACGGGGTGCCTCTAAAAATGTGAACTAAGGCGATCGTCACGATGAGGCTTATTAGAGGTGGAACAATTGACAATCCTTTTTTATCTGAAAGAAAACAATTATGGAAATAAAAGGGGCATTCATTCTACGGGATATTTTTGATGCAAATGCTTCAAAAGCGCAATTGTGAAAAAAGGAAAAGATTAAAGAAAAGAAATATTCTGAGGGGTTTTATGAAAAATAAAAAGGGTAGTAGATGCCCAAATTCCTGGAATACTGGGATTACTACCCCCCCCCCCCGAATTTGATTTGAATAATTCTTTTTAAAAAAATCTTTAAGGAGTTCTTAAAATTCTGAGCAAAAAAATCATGACCAGTTTTAAAGATGTATCAGTCAGTCATCTTGGTAAATGCTGTAAAATACAGTCTGGGGTGGGATCCTTATGTCCTCTAGTGAAAATATCTGAGTTTGTTTTCTACATTTTGTTGATAACACGATGTTTCATTAGGCCTTCAATTTCCGTTACCTGATGTGCACTAATAGAGATATGCCAATTTGGACCGATTGAAAATACGTTAGAAATAAACATGAATGGGATGTATTGTAATATTATGTATAAAATCGGAAACATCGGGATAGTCAGAAAACAATATCGTAAGCATTTTAATGTTTTTAAATGTTTTTGATAATCATAGGCGTACGCAGGATTTTGCAAAGGGGGGTGTTCATCCGCAGCCAAATCCTAGGTCAAAACTTTTCCCGGTCAGCCCAGCCGCCGAAAATTGAAAAATTTTACATTCCAAATCCGAGGTTCAAATTTTTTTCCCGGTCAGCCTTATAGCCGCCGAAAAGTGATTTTTTTTAATTCCAAATCCGAGGTCTAGATTTTTCCCGGTTAGCGGCGAGCAAAAATTCAAAAATTTTCAAACACCCCCCTTCTGCTAAAGGGGGTGTTTGACACCTAACCCCCCCCCCCCTTTCGCCAAGGGGGGGGGGGTGTTTGAACACCCCAAATACCCCCCTGCGTACGTGTATGTTGATAATTAAATAAACACAAAAATACTGTTTTTATTAAAAATTAGGGGTGTATTTGTACAGATCATCCCCCTTTCCCGAAAAGTGGTGGGACATATCCCCCAATCTCCCTCCTCCCAATTTACGACGGTGTACTTTAATTCGGGCAGTTGAGATTTACTAGTCTTTGTCTGACAGTATAATACTACATTATACAACCAACGTTTCGAATAAATATATTTTAAAAGTCGGAGAAACTACACATGTTCAAAATAAGTAATTATAACTATACTATCATGCAGTGGAGACTACATTTAAAACAAGGCCATACGCAGGAATTTTCCGAGCCGAAATGTTCAAATTATTTTTAAAAAATGCAAGCGAGGGAGCTAAGCGACCGAGCCGGAGCTTTTGAGTTTTTTTTTCAGAATTTAATTTGAACGATCTGAAGCATTCTAAAGGCATTCTAGGAAAAATTCTCACTATACAGCAACTTTATCAATGATAACTTGATAAAAAAATATTTTTTTTTCTTGAAAAGTGGAAGGGATGATTGCACAGACCACCCCCCCCAACTTCGAAAAGTGTCGGGGGGATATATTATCCCCCATACCCCCCCCCCGTTGTACGCCCGTGCATTACATTATTCGTGTTATCTCTTCCTTTCTGCCTCCTTCTAGGTCTAGCCGTCCATCTATTACCTGAAATACAGGGAACCCCAAACGTCGTGCGTCTGCAAAATAAGCTATGTAACTTATCCTGTTAATTGAATGTTTCCAATATGAGTAATAATTTGTGCGTATAACTTCTGTGTTCATTCATCATTGTACTCATCAAATAAATCCGTTTCTTCTGTCATTTTTTACTTTTTTGCAATTGTTTTATTGCCAATGTTTTCGAATTTATATCCCCGGATGTACGTCAGATTTGCATATTTATGAACATGTGTATACAGTGTTTTACTTTCAATTATAATAATAGACTCCATTTAACCAATTTAGCATTTCTGCTGACTCCATTCAACCAAGCTAGCATTTCAACCGTTTCCTGCATTTCCAAATACATGACTATAGTTTGTTTCGTTCTTTGACTGGTACATAAATATTTCAGATTATATTTATACTATATACTTTCTTTCGAATTGTACTAAAATGGAACCATGCTTTGTCATTTGTGTGTTTTTTAATGTTAGTGGGATTTATCACAGCCGAGCTTTTACGATATTTATGATATTGTTTGTTGAAACATTTATGAATTAAGGTTATTTTTTTTTTATAAAATGAAATGACCACCAGTAATATCATTTCCTTTTTTCAATTATAATTTATCTAAGCAAACACAAATTGACAAAAGGGTATTAATAAAAGAATTCAATTTAATTCAATTAATGTGGACATATACCAAAACGTGGTATTCAATCACTTCTTCAGACACCATTGCATGCCATAAATGCAATATATTATAAAATTATAGAAACATTTCATCGTCAAATGCTATGAACATAATTTATGCATTTGCCTAACATAGTCCAACTCACTGACAAATAAAGGCAACGAAAACAAAATGTTGTCCAATTGGCACAAGCTTCCATACATGGCATTTACAACAAACTTCACTCTACGTCCGGACATCTCCCGAGCTGAATAGAACTTGGGGGTCGTGACATTACTGGTAGAACACACGGGACTTGACAACGACGACCCAAGAAGCATACAGTACTTGTGGAGACGAGTAAGTAGGCCCGTTCAATGCTTGTACGTATGCTGAACTGAATTGAAGCCTAACGGTGGTATCCGACGGACTCCTTACGTACCACCAGCATTCATACCAGGCTCCGTCGAAATTACGATAGTTGCGGATGTCAATGTAAGACTACGAACAGAGCTGTTCATTACAATATTACCACCGCATGAAGCTACCATATCTGTTGGTTCCTGATTCGGTAAGTCTGTGTAAAATATTGGAAGGCATTTGTATATGAACAGTCACATATATCTTTCTTCCATTACTGTTTCACTAATCATATTTAATACGTCGATTATGTTGCCTAGTAAAAAAAGACACGCTGCGTGACAATCATTGGTAATCGATGTAGCCTATCATGTTTGCAATAAAAGTTAGCACAGGGACACATATTATCAAATTAATGTGACATGAGACCTGATGTTTCTTGTTACCGAGAGTATTCAATCGGAATATGATTAGTGAAGTGGAATTTGTTGCCGTAGTCATATTTGAGTAACTCTGGTACGGTATTTCGCTTCGGCATAAATGAAATTCATTTTCATTGAATTTTTCGTATCAATTTGAATCTAAGAGCTCCATTGAAGATTAGGCGTAAGGACTGTTTAAATTGATATTTTTCGCAAGTATTTGCCTGAAGATATTACGTGTTAAAGTTAGCATTATGTTGTTTGCTTTGTTATACTCTTGTTTATATTTCTTTCATGCGTAATATTATATTACCATATAATGTGCTAAATCAGTCTCTCTTGATATAGGATTTATACATTTAAAAACTCAAGTATGTTTTATTCGCCTTACCTGAAACGCTGACAACGGCAAGAAATCCACGTCCGTTGGCATTACTGTTCAAATCACGAAACCACAACGTCAGTGCACCGCGTGATGATACCAATTGTGGTATATCCACATCCATATTGCCTATAACTGAGAAAACGTAGCTGCCATCTATAGATGAGGGATGGTTATAGATGTACACAGTTCACTGGTTTGCCAGTTTCCCGTTTCTACTGTCTGAAAGTCCCTCACAGTCAGTCGAACCTGCTTGCACCAAAGACTTGTTATACATATACCACCGCCAAAGGATTTACCCACTTAGAGATCATGGTGAATAAAAACTTTGGCATGGAATCACGCAATGTAGGTTTTCCCGGCCATTTTCAAACTGTTTTCATCCAACAATGAAAATTTATAAATCAGATTCGTCTCGTGATGCCAGGGCGATGCAAATGCTAATTTCAACTTCGTCTATTGTCAACGAGTTTAACAGCATTTTAGATCTGTTTAAAACTGTTTTCGAGCAGTCTCGTCAATTTCAATTTCAATTCGTCCGTCACAGTCACTGAGTGCTCAAGCGCAAAAATATTTTCGTCTTTTTGCGACCAGCTTCGTCAAAATTTCATTACGTTTCGTTTGTTCTTTAAGGGTGAAAAGAAATGTTGATTTCTTGGGGGTAAATATGAATTTTATAGCCCCCCTTTCCTAATGTCATCTTATGATGAGAAAAAAGGCACACACACCTACAATGTTAAAACAGTGTTTAGCGAGTAAGCGCTTCTCTAAAATATATTACTTAGTAAACTTGTTCAAAGACTAAATGTCGTGTGTCAAGGCACTAAACTTTGGTGTCCAATTTTTAAACACTACAAGTGTCAATAATATGCATACATTTCCTATATCTTTTCTTACACTTTCTAAACATACTTTTTATAGTGTACGTGTCTTTTTTCCAGACCCACAAACAGTCATAAATGTGCATCGTCTAGAGACGAAACAGCACTGATAACACACCAACATACAGCTAAACACAACGATAAGGCATTACTCCGTATGCGACCAACTGGGATGAAAATTGTTTGAATGTTCTTGTACAAGGACGAATTTATTTTGAACATCTGTCGATCGGTCGCTGGGCGGGACGAATCATAATGACAATTGACCATTCTGAATTGAAAATATTTGAAACCTAATGCCAAATGACTAATCTAAAAGGCAAATGACTAAACTGAAAATAGCATTTACACGCTCCGCTCTTCGCGAGACAAAACTGAATTCAAAGTCGACGAAATCTCACAAAAGATGACGAAAATGGCCTGGAAAACCTATAATTAGGTTTTCCCGGCCAATTTCGTCATCTTTTTTTTTATTATTTGGTCGACTTTCAGGACAGTCTCTTTTCATGGAGAGAGGAGCGTTTAAATGCTACACTTTGAAAACAAACTAGTCAATTTGAATAAAAATCTTGCCAATGAAATGGGGACTTACACGATCTTTATTCAAAATCAGATCAAATGTTGCGTATATTCCATAGAGGATATGATCACAATGTTGTAAAATATGAGTAGAATCTATTCAATATTTGATTAGATTTTGAGTAGGAATGTCGTAAATCCTGACTTGACACACTGCCTATTCAAAATTTAGCAGTCTGTTTTTAGAGTGTAGTTTCAGTTTAGTCATTTGCCTTTTAAATTCCTCATTTGACAGAAAGTTTCCAATATTCTCATTGCAGAATGATCAATTGTCATTATTATTCATCCCGGCCAACGAAAGACCGACGGATGTTAAAGAGAACACACAGTACTGGTTGATGATGGAAAATCTTTCATCAAAATTTCACATTTCATTGGTTTCCAGCTGAGAGAACATCATATTTGCATTACAATGTGGGACTAATTCACTTCATATACATTAAAAAGATGAGGGATTGTCAGTTCGAACATGTGAAGTTTTCCATATGGAGTGCCTTTCCATTTCTATATAGTGTATATGTCAACAATTGACATAGTCCCACATATTGATTTCTGTGTTAGTACTTTTTCAGCAGTGGAGATTTGTGTAGCAGATTGTCAAAAACGAAGTGTTTTGTTGTTCTTAACAACTCTCTCCTGTACTTTAGGGACATTTTCAGAATACCATCTGTTCACAGATGGTTTGAAGTAGCTGATATCAAAATGATGTTGTTCTGCAATAACCTAACCAGTACTGTGTATTCTCTTTAAATGTAAATTCGTCTTTGTTCAAGAAAATTAAAGAAATATTCATTTCAATTGGTTCCTTATACGTAGTTTTGCTCTGTCTTTTATGTTAACTTTATGTTCGTGTGTCATAGCTATTTGGCGTCTATAATGATTGTACTAAAGTGCAACCGTGTTTTATTGGTATTAATTTGTAGTTTTGATTAAGTTAAAGGGATTTATCAAAGCAGAGCTTTTACGACATTTATGATATTGTTTGTTTATGAATTTTACAACTGAGGTTATTTTTCCTTTATTTGGTTAAAAAATGGAATTACCTCCATTAATATCATTTGCTTTTCATTTTTAATTAATCTAAGCCAACACGGATAAACAAAAGGGCAAAAGTGGTATTCAATCACCTCCTCAGACACCATTGCATGCCATATGTCAATATATTATAACATTATTGAAACAATTCACCATCAAATGCAATAAACATAATTTATACATTTGTTTAGCATAGTCCGACTCATAGTGAAATAACTGCAATGAAAACAAAATTGTGCCTGTGGCACAAACCTCCATATATGGCATTTACAACAAACTTCGCTCCACGTCCGGACGTCTGCCTAGCTGAATAGCACTCGATGGTCGTGACATTACCAGCCTTCCGGTTGCTAAGGCCTTTTAGCCGTCTTACGTAATTATTCATAACAAACAGCCTCCCTTTGACGCTAGGTTCTTCCATTTAGCGGACGATTCTTTCTAAATCGATATTTCGTGATTTATACATTCGATTTCCTTGTGGCTTTCGGGTTATATTTCCTTAGTATCAAGCTAAATATGTACCAAAAAGCTTTCCGATATGTTCAGTATTTTTTGAGAAAATCGAAGAAATCAATTTGAGTAAGTTGATTTTCAAAACTGTAACACGGGCGTTTGCAAAATCTGTCATTTATTTCAAGAGATGTGGACTTTGAATATGGTATGAACTACATAATGTGTGCAGTAAAAATGTGTACAAATGCCTCCTTCAAGAGTTATTAATTAACAAAAAATGTCACTTTTGGAGCATATTCCACCTTCTAGATAGGGTCTCGACACTGAAAGTAGACATGATTTTGCATAATGCATGCAAAAACACGCAAACCATGCATGCGAAATGAGCTATAACAATGATTACCGATGCAAAACAAATTCCACGGACTGAAGAAAAACAGGTGTCACGTATTCAGTGTGCGAGACACACGTCGTCGTGCATGCTTTTATGAAAATCTAAGCAGATCTATCACAAATAACAGATTTTTACACTAAACTGTAAGAATTTCATGTTATCGTATATATATTATTTAGTTAAATACTAAATATTCCATCTCTTAAGACACAAGAAATAAATTAATGTAAATAATGTTTATCGTGACATTTTCTGCAATCTTCATCTAGCGCTGTAACATTTCACAGTGTGTTGTCCATTGTAGCATCCCGGGGGTGCCTCTATCATTACAAAACCGGTACCATGCTTTTAGATAGACTTTCAAAATGGACCCTAACAAAATAATTTACAAATTCGCAAATATTACACTTGTTATAATTTAATTCATATTTTCATATTTCCACTTAATTTTTCTTCCCATTGTTACAATTGCATTGAAATGCTTATTCTTTCTCTCACATTTTTCTTTTTTCTTAGCAATATGACTCATGAATGTATGTTATGCGTTATATGATTTTTTTATGTAAATTGGATACCTTTCTGTTAAATTTCAAATATATTATTCATGTCTGATGCATACTGTTTATATTATTATTCATTTTGTAATATTCTCAATGTGTTTATATGTCTTGCTGTTCTAGATATTTCCATGTCATGCATGTAAACCAAAACTAATTTTCAATACTTCAATATTTTGATGAAATAAAATTTGATAGAATTGAATTATCCTTAGATCTCAGAATACGCTCATATTGTTAAGTTTTCCCCCACACTAAACAAGCATGTTTAAACCAAGTCTGAAAAGATGCCCTTTCAGTAAAAAAAAAAGCCTTCTGTTTCCATGAGATGTTTGGGCAATATACTGCCCTTTAAAACCACAGGTTGTCAATGACAATCAAAAACAAAAATATGGGCTCCATAAATCCTCCATGCTCTAAGTGTCTTTGATAAGGTCTAAAAATAAAGCCTTGAAAAAGTTGTCCTTCAAAACGATTATTTAGGTAAAATCTACGCGTACTCGGTTTGACTGGATTCAAAATTCCCATTTCCTCCTATAGACTTACTTTGCGTAGAGCTAGGCTATTTTAAACTCCACCTTAGTGGAAATTCATAAGTGACGTTCATTCATCATATCTTGCCAGAGGCGGCATACATTCCCAAACTTTTGTATTGTAGGGGGCTCATTTTTCCATGTAAGCACTTTATATACTATGTAGCTCAGATACATGTATTACAGATTGACAGTTGTCTTTTAATTGAAGCTCCACAATCTTAGCCTATGTCAAAATTACTGTTAGTCATCTGCGTTAAGTAAACCATATAAGTGTAAAAAGCACTTTCACACGAACCATTTGACATGTGAAATAGGCCTTTTGCCCGAAAACAAACACACTTTCCCGCAAATTATGCCCTAACTTTTGAATTACATTCTAAAACTGCACACTTTATGGATTATTATGTCAAATACTCCTGGTAGATTTGTAATCGCCACATAATTTTGCGGTGAAAAGTGCCCTTTAACACTATGGCGGGCATTGACAATTTGGTAGAGTTAGCCATTTGTGTCATCTTCATAAGTGCAACCAAGAGGCATAGATCGTATGCGAAAGCGCAATGAATCCCGCATATGAGAAAAGGTAGGCTCCCCCGGTAAGGTTTACGTTGTCAAACACATTCCAACAAAATCTATTCGCCTTAGCGACAGTAAAAACTGTAACACGAGCGTTTGCAAAATCATCTTGAGCTGAAATTTAGAATATATCTACAAAACATTCGTGTCTAACACGATGTGGAAGATTTAACTTGTACAAATGACCAGAAATATCAAATAATGTCCATTAACCGACGTACTTCTGTAATGAAACTGAATCATTTTGGAGGTCAGTCTTTCATGTGCATGACTCTGAAATTTGTGCATCGATTTTCCTGATATTTTCACTCGATAAAATTCACACTTTCCACAACCTGCGTGTACATGATACTTTAAAAAAAGGCGCATCATTTTTATACACGGACTTTTTAAAATTCGACCTTTTCTGGGGTTTACTTGATTCTGTGCAATGTCCACGGCGTCCTATTACGTAATCCAATTAATTTTGCTTAACAACGGAGGGAGAAACCACTTAGCAACCGGAAGGCTGGTAGAAAACACGGGCATTGGCAACGACGACCCATGAGCGTCCAATACTAGTGGAGATGAATAAGTAGGACCGTTGAATACATGTACGTGTGCGTCACCGCGTAAGTTGAAATCAGTGGAACAAACCTGGATGGTAGTACCCGATGGGCTCCTTACATACCAGTAACACAAATAGTAGGCTCCGTCGAGATTACGATATTGGGGTGATGTCAATGTGAGACTGCGAACAGAGCTGTCCAATACAATACTGCCACCGCATGAAGACACCACATCGGTTGCTTCCCTCGTCGGTGCGTCTGCGGGAAACGTGGGAAGGCATATATAATATGTGAATCAGTGTCATTTATCTGTTTTTGTTACTGTTACTGTCATGTATAACACGTCGATTATGTTGCCTTATAAAAAAAAAAGAACCGCTGCGTCACACTCATTGGTAATCGATGTTGCCTGATATCAATACAGTATGTCAACAATAAGATTTAACAGAGGGACCCGTATTATTAAGTTACTGTGACACACATGGAACATGTAGTTTCTCTTGACAGAGAGTATCAAGTCGTGATATATATAAAAAAAGGGAAAGTGGAATTTGTTGCGGTAGTCAAATTCGGGTAACTCTAAATAATATTTCGTGTCGGCATAAATATGACCAGTCAGAATCTGAAAGTAATTCTTCTTCTAATCATTCTTTATTGAATTAATCGTGACAATTTAAATCTCAGAATTCCACTGCAGAGTCATTTTTCATTGATATATTTCGCAAGTATTTACCTTAAGTTTATGAGGTTTTGTAGTTGTTTTGGTAAATCTAGAATTATAGTTACACTTTGTTATGCTCTTGTTTTGTATTTTTTACATATCAATAATATAGTTATCCTATGCTTAATCAGCCTCTGTCAATATACGGTTGCTGTATCAAAAGCTCAAATATTTTTCACTCGCCTTACCAGAAATGCTGAAATCGGCAAGAAATCCACGTCCGTTGGCATTACTGTGCAAGTCACGAAGCCGCAACGTCAGCGCACCGCGTGATGACACCAATGGTGATATATCTACATTTATATTGCCTATAAAAATTGAGAAACCGTAGCTCCACTCGGTCGATGATGGATGGTCAAAGATATCAACATTTTCACTGGTTTCCCAGTCTCCCGTGTCTACTGTCTGTACGTCCCTCATAGTCAGTCGAACCTGCTTACACAATGGACTTGCTACATTCCACTGCCAGCGGATTTACCCACTTAGAGATCATAATGTTATGGCATACTGAATGAGAAGTCTGGCATTGAATTATTCGATATAGTAATTGCAGTACGGTTTGAAGTAAAACCTACTGAATGAAGACGGTGATCAATTCGATCAAAATGTAACTTACGTAGGCTCTTTATTCATCTTTCCATAGTTCTACCTGCGTGTATAATCAAATTATCATTTTTTCTTTATTCAATGTGTTTACTTTCCTTTAAATAAACACAAAGTTATATAGAAACACATTAACCCTGCCCAGCTAAATCAATATTACGAATCTGCTCTTCGTTCGGGGGGGGGGGGGGGTTAGCGGGTTGCGATGGGGAGGGGGGCTGGGTGACCAATGCTCAATTGGCCGTTGACCTAAGTCTCAGCAAACTTCGTTTAAAATTTAATTAGTTCACACTTCAAAGTAAACACATGGCCTATTTAGATCGGCCCTGATATAAAACGGTCTATCTTGAATTTTTACTTTTTGAGTCTAAACTCATAAATTTGGTTAATCCAGGGTGCTCTTTCCTATTGTGACATCGGCATGTCTCAACAATGCTTCGTTTCATAGATAATATCGGCCATCTAGGGCATTTTTCTCACTTTTGACTAGTTTATATTGTAATGGAATTCGTGAAATTGTCACCACTGTAACGGAATTCGGGGCCCACCACTACCGCTATAATTAAATTTGGGGACAAATAATATAATATTTCTCTCTACTACTCTTTATTTCTCTGGTACGCTGCCACCAGGTATGTTAGGTATACCACTCCTGGCTCAGCGAGCTTATTTTATCACTCGCCAGCCAATCCGAAAGAAAGTGTCAAAGGTCAATTCATTTGTAAACAAAAGATCTAAACCAATCACAACACCTTTTATTAAAACTTTGAGTGATAACATAACCTAGCGATTAAACATTTCCATTGGTCCAGACAACAATATGCTAATTACTTTTTCCGCACTAGCATCACTCTGTCAAACGTTCGCACGTAAACAGCCAAGATGACCCACCTCAGAAAAGAAAGAAATTCACTCCACCAATCTACTCGACATACGGCTTCTTTCATACGGGTACCCCCCACCAAGTCACCGGGATGAACCTCGTGGTAAGTTTAATCTTCCCAAGTTTCTCATAACTTATTAATTCAGGAGGGAAATAGGGGTAAGTTTGGAGGGATCCCAAAAGAAGCCACAAGAGACTCGCAATTCACTAACAACACTGTGCATCATAGCCACACGTTCAACTGTTTACACTGACTCGCGCTGCACACTGCACCGTTCAGACATGTGGTTCATCACATACAAATTCCACGTTTCATGCGCACTCGAAGTCAGTCATTCGAACATTCAACGCAGTTCACCGTTTGACTCAACAGAATCGCATAGGTTCACTCTCACAAGTTTTCTAAATATTTTTAATTGTAATCATCCTCTTTCGGTAATCTTCTCTTCCAAAATAGTAGCGAGACTAACTATACTAGTTAGAATTTAACCTGAGCATCGATGACAAGTTCGTTTGTCCAAAGTATATGGACGTGGTCACAATGAGGAAGCAATGATTGATTGTCATAAATTTTGTAATTGATTTGAAGTAAGATGAATTAAAACTACTTAGACTTAAATTCTACGAGAATCAACACACAAGAATCATTGACAAATGCACAACATTCCGTCAATCACTCGACTCAGAAGAAGTATTCGTTGAGAGTTAAGAATTTAAATTTCAACAAGAATCAAACAATTATTTTAATAAATCAAGTACTTCATAACATCTGTACAATCGTAATGCACCAACATTCTTGTGCTTGAAAATTATGTACACTGTTCTCTGACTGGTATAAATACAAGAAGTACCAATAGTTCGCACTTAAACAGGTTAATTACAGTATTTTAACAATGTTTATAAATATGAGTACATATATTATTATAAATTTGATTTACAAAAATCAAATAGGAAAGAAAGGAAAATAATTTAAAGGTCTCTTTCAGAATACAATCTTTTACACTCCTGGAATTTCATCATCCAACTTTGAAACTACCTCTAAATACAGGCTTTCATCTCTATCATTCGTCGTAAGCACCACTCAAAAAAAAAAAAAACCGTTTAAGTTAGTGTCCCCTGGGGAGGAACACCCTTTTCTATTTACCACAAGTTTTTCTACAATAAAAACCTCGTCAATAAACACCCTCCTAGGATTCCTTAGCCCCACTCCTGAAACATTAAGATAATTCAACAACCTCCACTAACTTTGTCGGTGTAAGGCTGGTTATTCAAAAATGTAACTTATCCATATCATTGCAATGTCGTAGCATCGTAATGTTTTCATTCCTACTCATTGCTGTCTAGGAAAAATAAACTCCTCCCTTTTTAACTTGTCATAAATTTACCAAGACCAAACAAAACATGGCCATTTTTGATTCATGAAATTCTAAAAGAAAGGATATAAGTTAAATAAAAATTTCTATTAAGTATTAACTACATTACCAACTACGATAGGAAATGGTGTGGACAGTCGGGGAAGGAACAGGGAGAGGGGGAAACCTGTCGTAGATATATATCGCTCACAATTAAACGACCTCTGGCTCCAGAACTAAGTATTCGCAAATTACCGGTAAGTTCAGAAACAGCCAGGTCATCAGTATCAAATCATTAAGTTCATCCCTCAGTTCAGTACTGACTCGTGCAGGACACCAGTTTGAAGTGGGCTATTGAGCGGTACACTTAGGCAGACATCCACCAGTAGGGCCTCTGCGTTTAAGTTCGGTACAACCAGACAGTATTAATCAGTCAATTTTCCATCAGCCAGTAAATTCCAGTCTAAGTTCCGAACCAAATCAACCAGTCAAAATGTAGCACCTCGATCAGAACACTGCTGGTGTGTTGCTCGCCAGTCACTGGTAGCTCATGATGTAGAGACAGGTTGTCAGGAAATAGAGGGGGGGGGGGGGGAGGGACAACTATCCACAAACCAAGTCCAATAACTACAACATTCAAAAAAATTCTAAGTGTCAGATTTTTCCCCATACTTTGTGTACAACATTCAAAGAGTTTCAAAGTGTTAACTTTTTCCCCATACTTTGTGTACAACATTCAAAGAGTTTCAAAGTGTTAACTTTTTCCCCATACTTTGTGTACGACATTCAAAGATTTTCAAAGTGTAAACTTTTTCCCCATACTTTGTGTACGACGTTCAAAGAGTTTCAAAGTGTTAACTTTTTCCCCATACTTTGTGTACGACGTTCAAAGAGTTTCAAAGTGTTAACTTTTTCCCCATACTTTGTGTACGACATTCAAAGAGTTTCAAAGTGTTAACTTTTTCCCCATACTTTGTGTACGACGTTCAAAGAGTTTCTAAGTGTTAACTTTTTCCCCATACTTTGTGTACAACATTCAAAGAGTTTCAAAGTGTTAACCTTTTCCCCATACTTTGTGTACAACATTCAAAGAGTTTCAAAGTGTTAACTTTTTCACCTTACTTTGGGTACATCATTCAAAGATTTTCAAAGTGTTAACTTTTTGCCATGACACTGTGCTCAACAGAAAAAAAAATATAAATTGTTCATTTATGACTTTTGCACAGAGCCACAGATTCACACTCAGAACACTCAATATTTTAAGATAACAATCTCTCATTGTACATGTATAACATTAACTGTATTAAATGTAACTCCTATTTACAATACATTCCTATGAGACACGTTCTCGTGTGATACATTTAATGCCCGGGTCCCAGACCCTGGACTCCAACTCCATTTTGGCGAGTCTGTTATTGACAAATAAAATATCAGATTTAAAATGTCAATGTTCTCGGCTTATCAAGAAATAATTAATGCAGTTTGGACATCAAAAATTCTTATCCCTAAACATGCGATAACATTTTGAAATCAAGGTTCTCCTAACGTTAGAGTATGTCAAACCAGTATTTTATGGGTCACCAGATGCAAATACAAAAATTACAAAAAACATGGTTAAAAATGCTTCCAGAATAATTTCCGTATTAATGAATAAATTGCAAAATAATGTGGTTTTGAGCTAAATATAAACTGTACAACCCAGACTTAAATTTCATCTTCATCTTCCTCATCTTCAATCATCTTCGTTATCTTCATCATCTTCATTTTTAATAAAATTTTGTTATTTTTATATTGTTATTATTCCTAAATTATATCTCTAAAATCTATAATTACCAAATTTCAACTTACTGAGTTTCTTTCCTGACAAAGACAATAAAATACCACCAGATTACCAACAACCAAATTACCGACAACCAGAAATAAATGTTGCTCGGGTGACTTCTCTCGACAAAAGTGAAAATTATTCTATTGCGCGATATTCTATCGTCTTCTAAAAATCACAATTTTTGCGTCCCGGCTTTAACGCCCGTGATTGGTTAATCCCCATGACGTCATTCCCAGCGGTAAATTCAATTGGAAATTGGAAATTGACGATACCAAAACTAATAGGAGATTACCGAGTGTAAACAACAAAATACATGTTCCAACCACGAAATTCGGAAGTAAATGAAGAAAATCTGGATTATCAGTTACGTGGTTTGCGTCAAATTTCGAGGTAAGTGCTACAAATAAACCTCGTTGCGTTCTGCGCTCCACGCACGGGCGTAGCACTAAATACCCCAGTCCCACATATAGCACTCCGTGAGGTATGAGTTGTGCTAAAAATAGGTACGGGATGATCCGTTGCTATCCCTTTCTCAATACTCGATTAGGTTTCTCCAAAATGTTTTACAATGAATGATGAACAATTACAATTATCAAATTCCTTCCACAAAGTCTATAAATGCTATACTCGTTAAATAATGCGATCCATTTCCAGTGCTTTGTAATGTGACATTGCATCATACATGTAATCAATCCACACTGTCAATAAACATTCCGTACTGTTACGTCACGACTGAATAGCGACTAGCACAATGTTTGTAAACATGTACACGTGTAGGTATCCACGTGGGTGAGAAAATGTTTGAATTATTGAATAAAAGCATTCCTCAAATAATCAATTTGGAGAATGAATTGTGTCTCCTTTGTGTCAACTTGAGAATGTGAATTGAGTGATTTTACAATGCTGTATTCAAACTTTCTTTTATAAAATTCAGAGTTTGCTATCTAGCTCAAAAAGTTGAAAAGGGGAAGGGGGTCATTTCTTACAATATGGTAAAACGGGCTGTATATGAGTTACACTGGGTTACCATGTGACTTGTTCAATAATGTCATTGTTCTGATGAGAAAATTGGCTAACTTTAAGTTAGACCGTTTTACCTAATAAACAGCGCTCTTTACTCTCGACTATGTCAAAATTAGACCCTTTTACCTTATTACCTACGGGGTCACTTACTTCAAAGATAGACCTTTGCACGGAATCACCAATCTTGTTTGTTTATATGGTCAAAGGGTCTATCTCAAAGATAGACCGTTTTACCATATTAACTCGCTCTAGATAAATAAAACTAGATAAATTATGTTTTAATGTTAAAATAAATCGATGTGACAAGGTTATGTTTTTATCTAAATTATTATTTTTTACATATATTTCATTGTTGTACAAAACATCACACACCGTTTCCTTTAAATAAATAAAGCTCAATGGTTCGAGCTTTATACCCGTTTTCTCCAAACATGTTTTTTTCAAGATAACCCGTTTTGCCATATCAGGGCCGAGATGTTAAGTAAGTGTACGGATAAGCTTGGACTTTAATACCACCCACCCCCGGAAAAAGGCGTCTTGCACCCTTTAGAACGGAGTCCATTTGGCTTCCACATCTTTGACATGTTTGTTTATTGTTTCCACAAATTTTCTGGAATTCAATATATGTCAGGGTTTTTTTTCCTTTGGCAATTCAAGCGAAATGCCCCCCCCCCCAAAAAAAAAATGCAGGAAATTTTAGGAGACCTTGAATGTAGATGGTATTTTAGGTATTTTTTCAGATGTGTTCTATTGCAAGCCAGTTTGCTTACTAGTTGCAATGGCACTACCAACACCTGAATTCCAATGAATTTCATTCTGATGGATCCAAGTAGTTCCACATCCTGCTCGTGCCCCTTTGCTGTTGCGACTGCAATATGGCGGTCAATATGGTTACAACTGTAAACATCCTCTCTATTATGCTGTGTGTTTACAATCTAGCAAGTTTATTCTGTACCTGTAATTGATGAATTGACCTGGGTATTTTTCATTACAGTGGTGAATTTACACCTCAATTAATCCATCATAGTGTTGTGTGTGTACGTACCGCATTAATCGGAACATTGGATCCGGATATCACCGAGGGAATGTCCGACATTTGCTCCGGCGACAATTGATCCGACGCTTATCCGTACACTAACCCTGACCTCAACCCTAACCTTAACCATAACCCTAACCCACTCACTAACCTGTACTGGAATCCACACAAAAAAAATCAAAATTTTACAATTTTATGTTTAATTTTATGTCTCGTACATTTGGTTGATGTATTCCAAGAGGCATGTCTTTCAAAAATAGTTTTACCGTAGAAAAATATAATAAACGAAAACATACAAAATAAATAGATAGATATATGTATAAATAAATAGACAAGCAATAAACAACACATAGTAATACGAAACAAAAACCTACTAAATTACTATTTTATTCGAAGTCGGTGTAGCTAGAGTTTAGTCATTCTGCATTAAAGTGCAGAAGTGAGTCAAGTGACTATAATGGAAAGGCCAATGCCAACAATCGCCAAGTAAGTACATCCGTAGATGGTGGTATGTAACAAAAACCTAGTTGGAAAAGCAGGTTCTAGTGAAAGAGAGGGAAGTACAAACAGTAGAGACGGGGAAAGGACTAGTGAAACTGTAGACATCTATGACCATCCATTACCTCCTGATGGCAGCTACCATGTCTCAACGCTAAATGACAATATAGATGTAGATATATCACCATTGGTGTCATCACGTGGTGCACTGACATTGCATCTTTGGGACAACAACAGTGGTTTCAACGGACGGGGATATCTTGCCGATGTCAGTATTTTAGGTAAATTCAACGAACAATAAATGAGTTTTACTTTTTGCAGGCGTATATATCAAGAAACACTGATTTAGCTATTTGTGGTAACAATTGCATAATGCAAATTATATGAACAAGAGCATACCAAAGATAACGAAATGGTAACCTTACCAAGCATGTTAATTAATGATCATAACTTTGATGAAGAAACTAATTTCAATACAAAGATTATAATAAGTTCGAGCCCTATAATGGAAGTGCCATTAAACAAATATTAGTTGATTGTTCACTTTTATGCCAGACTACTACAGCTGTGTAACAAAATTAAAGGACAACATGCTTGTTATCACTATGTCTAGATATGATTTCTGAGCAAAAAATAAAATATAAAAATGTCTACAACCAGGCTGCAGTTTCATGCTATTTACTGTGTTTATACCCGGGTTACCTCTTGTTGGTAACAGCTTCAGTACTGTAACAACGCCATATGACCACGAAGACCCGTATATGTTGGTTTTCCGACAAGGTAATTAACATTTTCAATGTGATGACGTTACTTGAAGAGAGGAGGAATGACTTTGATTCACATACATATGCTTCCCATATTTCACACAGACGCACAGATATGGGAATCAATCGATGTGGTGTCTTCATGCGGCGGCAGTTTTGTATTGGATAGCTCTGTTCGCAGTCTCACATTGACAACACCCGACTATCGTAATCTCGACGGAGCCTTCTATCAGTGCTGGTGGTATGTAAGTAGCCCGTCGGATACTACCATTCGGGTTTATTTCAAGGATTTCAATATTCGCGGTGGGGCACACATGTACGTATGGAATGGTCCATCTAATTCGTCTCCACAAACACTGTACGCCACAGCAGGGTCGACCCCGCCAAAACCTGTGACATCTACCAGTAACGCCACGACCATCTACTATTACTCAGATTCGCAGACGTCTGGACGTGGAGTGAAGTTTGTTGTCCACGCGATATTCGGAGGTTTGTACCATGGGTCACAATGTATTTTTATACTACCGTTTATTCAAGAGACTGTTAAGCCAAAAAAAAAAAAAAAAAAACCCTCTGTACGGGAATATAGTATGAACTTGAAGTATGGGGTAAAACTTCATTAATAAGTATTTCCTTGCACTTGAAACAGGAATTACCGGGTAATTGCTGTGTGGGTGTGCAGCAACGTCATTACAACGGGTAGGCGTAATATAGTCGCAGTATAATCATGTTAACTAAATTAGTATGCATGTATATATAGGTATGAACCTATATATATATATATATATATATATATATATACATATACATATATATCTATACATTCATAACCATCAATACCTAGTTATTGTAATTATCTTCGCAATTTTTGTTTCTGCTTGTATGGGCATGATGAATGCCTAGCTATGTTGGCTAATACAGGGATGTTTTGAGAGCTACGTCTCGCTTCAGTATTATTTTTACGCCTAAATATATATCGCCGGTGGAGATTCGAGGCTCCTGATTACTAGCAAACCGACATAGCCCACAAAGAATACCTGCAGGCCAGAGTGTTAAGTTCAGGTTCTAAAACACGACTTGTGTGAATAATTTCTGCCTTTGAAACGCTGTGTATTCAAAATTTTAAATATGATTCTTTGTTATACCTGTTATTTCCTGACTGCGCTTGTTGGGTCATTCAAATATTTACAGAGAATTATGACCTTTTTAGGTTAGGGGTGGGGAGTGAGAGAATAACTCACAAACCTTATTTACTTTTTTTGGTAACGGTGTTCTGTGTTGAAACTCCATGTTATTTTTCAGTTTCACACATTGTATTTGCATGTCGCTCATTTTGTTATGTATATGACATTTTCTTTATCCCGAGTCCCCTTTAAAAAGCAGTTCTCGATATTGAAATGGTTATGGTAAAACATGAAATAAATCTATAAAGTATGCCACTTTATACCAATTTATTGAAATCACCACATGCTTCTTTCCCATATTCCATTTTTTTCCGATTCTGTTTGTTTTATCTTTAAAAGCAGCAGGAGGATTAAATCTTTCAATATCTGCACAGTATTTAAAACCTCATAACGTGTTTATTCGCTCAAATTCAGTCAAACTGGCACACACACAAACACACACACACACACTCATGACACATCGACACACACACACACACACACACACACACACACACATACACAGACACACACACACACACACACACATATACACACACACAACACACACACAACACACACACACACACACACACACACACACACACACACACACACACACACACACACACACACACACACACACACAGTGTTTCTCTTTTATATTGCACTGGATTTGATTCTGTTTGTGCAAAGTTATCAGACATGGTTTTTGCCTCACATTCCTGCACAGAATTTACAAAAGCATTAGCCATGCTAATTATACAAATTTTCTGAAATCACAAAACCACTGAAGCATTTTTCTAAATTTTCAAAAAATGGTGATTGTATCTGTTTGATCAGATATAATGTGGTTCAAGCTTTAAAGTCTACCAAGAATTGTGGAATGAATATATTATGTTCATATATGTATTTTTTTTTTCAAAATTACCAAATCTGCTCATTCTCCTTTGAATGTACGCGTTTACTACTATTAACTCTTAATTGGCTCATAACAAATCGCAATACCTTGCTAAGGGCAAGTGGGATGCCATATTTTAAATCTTGTGTATAGAAGTTAGTTGAAAGTAAATTTTCTGAAGCTTGATATTTATTATCGCCATTCCTAAGACACATTCCTGCACAACAATTTATACGCGTGTATTGGTTATTTATCGTGATAGTATCATCACTTTTGATTAAATTCAAGCATATTGTGGTGGCAGCACATATTCTAATAATTTCAGACGAATGGATCCTGACCCGACCCATTTACAGAAAGGAAAAATAGGTTAACTAAAGCATTTTGTTCGCAAAAGAACAAATTAATGTACGTAAATGTGTAAGTGTATAATATTTTTTTGGAAGTGTATATATTCCCCGCAGCCGGCAACAGAAAACAATTTTTTCATTCGATACCCCTATGCCAGTAGCCAATCAGAAGGAGTGTTACAATGGAGTGTTACTCCCACGCACATTACGTATGCGGGTTTAAAATTTATGGCGCTTGTACGCGTACGCGACGCTTGGCCTTACGTTACATGTACATGACATTGATCGCGAGGAATTTAGCGGCTCCGAAAATTCCTACAAATGGCGTCCGATTCGAATCGGTAAGTGTGTTTACTTTTCATTTGTTTCGCCATATTATTATTATTCTATTGTACATTAAATTGGCATAGAGGTCTACTATAACAGCATTCCCAAGAGTAAAGGTCACCTTTTCAAGCCTACCTGGTGTGGCTTAGTCCCGCGTACTGTGATTTACGTATGCTACAGATACCCCGAAATTTGTCACTATCCTTGCGGATTAGTCATGGGG
>JZLH01S0033536.1:0-17080 GCA_001188425.1 Eucidaris tribuloides
TTCAAAATGGATTTGCGCCCATGTGCATAATATCAACAACTTTACCTCGGTAAGCTCATTTCAAGATGTGTAAATCAGACAATACAAATTAAAATAAATCTAAAGAATTAATTAAGCATATTTTATATCAGAAAACACGTATACCTCTAATGAAATATATCCCTTTTCACCAGCGTCATTCAAATAAATGTATTTAATTGGAGGGGAGGGGGTGTCATTTACATATTTTTCTAAAGTTTCCTGGGAGTATGTGTGTGACCAAACAAGCACATTAGATGAACAACTGATCTAACGAGGAAATGTAAGGCAAACCTGAAAATCATAATTGACAGTAACTTTGATTGAGAGTACCTGCTTCTGATTCTTAATTTACAACTAATATCCGGAGTTATTGTCTATAGTGAGCCTCTCCACCGACTTTACGGATATATCGTTTTCTTGATGTTACGGGGTCAAACAAGAACAGACGTCAATCAATTTTATTTCCAAAAAGCTGACATTACCTGTTTGCTGTTGTTGAAGATCATTGAATGACTATGTCCATGATAAGCACACCCCAAAATAAACTTATTGACCAAATAAGCTAGAATCATTTGTAATGTCAACATTTATATAAATATCAACCTCTCACATTGCCAAACTTCAACGTGTACAAAATATCGCTGCTCGCCTTATCACCGTATCCTCGTTCTCATCACATTACACCAACTCTTCAAAGCTCTTCACTGGTTATGTCGACATGCGCATTGCCTAATAAATTCCTCCTCTCACCTTGTAGTCAATAAAGGACTCTCCCAGCTTACCTCTCTGACCAATCTTAACATCACTATATTCCGTCATGTGGAGGGGCGGACCTTGCGTTCTCAAACTCAAGCCCTCCTGCAGCTTCCTTACCGCAATTCCCCTCCAAATCTTATGGCAACATCCTTTCTTTTTCGCCGCCCCTTTCTAGGAACATACTACCCCTTCACATACCAATGCTGAAATGTGAACATCTTCAAAACTTTGTTAAAACGGTCATTTATTTCAGCTGCCTACGAATATACACTGTCACATTACATTTTGTACATTATCTGTTTTCGCGTGCTTATCTTTTGTTATTTGTTACTTTGAATTTGCCTGTAATAATTAGTGCTACTTGCTTTTTGGGTATTCTCTTTCAGCGCATAGAGGCTTTAGCAATTTGCGCTATATAAATATCTTGTATTATTATTATTATTATTAAAAGCCTTGGGGCTAAAAAGCAAGGTTTCGTAAAAAAATAATAAGCGTCGATACAATTCAAACAGAATACAACAAGTAACGTCGTGAACTGAATAATTATGAGTTTTCCAGTCATTGAACTAGTCTGAATGCCAAACATGATTCGTATATCATCTGGTGAAAACTCAATAGGGCTACCTACTAATCAAAGCCTAGTTCTCTAGACTACAGAAAACATATACGGTACATACCTCTCAAATGTATCCCTTCTGACCAGCGTCATTCAAATAAACGTGTTTTTTTTTTTAGCGTGGTGTCGTTAACAGTGTTTTTTTTCTAAATTTTCCTAGTCGTATATGTGTGTGACTTAACAAGCAGATTAGATGAACAACTGATGTAAAGAGGAAATGTAAGGCAAACCTGATCATTATAATAACTTTGATTGATAATACCTGCTCCTGACTCTTAATTTACTGCTAAATCCGGAATTATCGTCTAGAATGAGCCTCTCCACCGACTACCGAGGTAGATCGTTTTCTGATATTAAGAACAGATGTCAATCAAATTAAATTTAAAAATGCCAGCTTTTAAAATATATCGATATATTCTAAAGCTGACATTTTACGACGCTGTTCTGATAGTCCGGCGGTTAAGTCCAAAATATCGACCGAATTGTTCACTTATGTCTAAAAGCACCAAATTTGGCTCAGATGTTGATTGATATATAGTAAACAAATTTAGATATTGGGCCCTCGAGAATTTTGCCAAGGAGAGCCGTGGCAGCCATTTTATCAAAATGGCCGCCTTGAAAAATTGTTTTTAGAATTGGGAAGATAACTTTGTAACGGAACCATATTTTGCCATGTGTATGACATCATATTAAAGGAGACTACATTTTCTACAAGATGATACCCTATTTAAGAAGATTCAAGTGCATTATAGTTGAAATTTATGGGCAAAAATGTTATTTTTTACGATTTTTTCTAAAAATATGAATAATACTCCAAAATATATTTCCATATATTTTAAAAACCCATTCAATTTATGAATTCATGTTTTATCCAAAACTGCCCACATATCATGTCAATAACTTGCAAAAATTCTAGATTCATTGCTGTATGGAAAAAGAAATTATTGCAATCCAAAGTTCATACATTGATATTTAGTTAAACCGTACAATGCATAACCCAATGTATCAATGGGTGTGTTATATCAATACGTTGTATACAAGGGAAGTATGATAATGTACAGAAATCAGTTCTATTCTAAGCAGCTTAATTAGGCATATCACACCTATTGTTAACTTTTGTCTACAAGTACCAAACTTGACACAGACATTAATAAATATATAATAAACAAATTTAGACATTGGGCGTTCGAGAAATTTGCTCAGGAGAGCCGTGGCAGCCATTTTCCAAAATGGCCTCTATTTCACATTCCTGTATAATTATGATTTGCCAGTCATTGCCCATTCATGATGAAACTGTGCACTACACGAAAATACGTTTCCTATAACTAATTACCTATCATTTCTAGATATCATTTTAATCAACTAATCACTAAAGTTGTCAATTTAAAGAGATTCTTATCATATAAGAAAATAAAACTAAAATCTAAGGTTAAATCTAAAAAAAATATGAAACTAGTGCTTTGGTACTTGTAAAAATCATTTCCAAAATCATTTGCAAAATTATCTGTACGTTGTCAACTTGAAGAGCGCAAAATCTTTGATGAAACTTTAATAATAATATGATGATAATAATAGTAATAATAATAATAATAATAATAATAATAATAACAATAATATTAATAACAACAACAACAATAATAATAATAATAATAATAATAATAATAATAATAATAATAATAGTAACAACAATCCTCATTAACATAATCATCATGATAGGCTAAATATATTACTTTACACTATAACATCAAAGGTACAAAAACATACATTTACGCACAATTAGCACACACACACACACACACACACACACACACACACACATACACACACACACACACACACACACACACACACACACACACACACACACAACAAACAACAAACATTATAAACATCGGAAGATCTGTTTCTAATGGCAATGAGAGCACTCGTACTAGTGCCAAATCTGCGTGTGCAACAACCTGTTCATCTATAGTGTTGAAATCGCAGTGAAAATATACTTACTGTCTCTGTCTGCAGAAACTGATTATCTGTGCCCTGAGGAGCCTTGACATATACCGATATTACCCCCTCCCCCATTTCGACCACACCATTCCTCCTCCTTCGATTGGTTGTAACATGGACCTAGAGTAGTAGGTCCATGGTTGTAATCAGGGAATAACCAATCTGAGATGAGAGTCGTAGTCAAAGTGGTGGGGGTTAGGGGGATTTTTGTGATGTCATTTTTTGTCAAGCACCTCGGGCCGCAGATCGCCAGTCTCTGCAGACAATTACTTCATTTCACTGCGATTTCAACATTATTAATCGATAGATGTTCCATTTGCAAAACGGGATGAGCAGAGAGATGAAGCAAGTAAACAAGAGTGTAAAGACGCAAGTAAAGAAGGCAGTGGCAAAGGTCAAGAGTGGGGCATAATTATGATGAACTGTATGAGAAGTTGGACACAAAGGAGGGAGAACAAGATCTAAACAGATTAGCAAAGCAGCGAGAAGGGGCTAGTTAAGATATGTTGCAGGTTAAGTTGATAAAGGATAAAGACGAGGATGTTTTGAAAGAGGATCTACAAAGATGACATGAATATTTCGAGAAACTGATGAAGAAAACGTGAGAGAGGAAAGGATAGATGCTACAGACAGACTGGATGTGGAGGTACCTATCGTTTAGAAATATGTCATGTATGTGAGAGCAATATAACAAGAATGAAGAATTGAAAGGCTATGAGTCCAGACGATATACCAATGGGGGCATGGATGTGTTTGGGTGGCATGGGTGTGGATTTCCTGACAAAGCTGTCGAATAGGATCTTGGATAGTGAAATAATGCCTGATGACTGGAGGGAAACTCAGGGAAAGCATGTTAGTGTCAATCTAATAATACAGGTAAATTGGAGAGTTAAAGTAATTACAGAGGAATAAAGTTAATGAGTCATCTACTATGAAGCTCTGGGAAAGAGTGGTGGAAGCTACGCTGAGAAATAAAATGCCAATCTTGTGAGGAGCAGGTACGGCTTTATGCCAAGTAGGATCACGACGAATGCGATATTTGCGAAAGAGGGGTATTGTGTGCTTGCAGATCTTGAGAAGGCATATGACAGGAGCCACGACAGGAGTTATGGTATTGCGTAAGAAAATCAGGGGTAGTAAAAGTAAGTGAGGATAGTGCAAGAAATGTTAGAAGCATGCTAGCCGTGAGGTGTGCAGTAGGGTGACTGAATGATTTAAAATGAGAGTTGGATGGCACCAAGGATATGGCGCTGAGCCCTATCTGGTTGGCAATGGTGATGGACATACAGGCGGACGTATGAGGTGGGGATGCCCCATGAACCGGGCCATTATCTTTGCAGATAATATTTGTGATTTGCTCCGAATGCAGGGAGTAGATTGAAGACAATTTGGAAAGTTGGAAATATGTTATGAGAGGAATGGTTGAATAATAGCCAGACAAAAGCAGAGCAGATTTGTGTTATTGAGACTGCAGGTGGAGATACGGTGAAACTGCAAATACTTAGGCTCGACATTGGAAAGTAATGGGGACTGTAACAAGAAAGACAGAGAAGAAGAGAATCCAGGCAGGCTGGAATCGATGGAAGAGAGTTACAAGAGTGATGTGTGGCAAAATTGTAGTGGGCAGAAAAATCCATGGTGTACAGCCTTGAGACAGTCCCTCTCACAATATGGCGAGGGGAAGAGTTTGTGGACAGTTAAAGATGTTACGATTTTCTGTGGGAGTGACAAGAAGAGACAAATTTAGAAATGGGTTTGTGTGTGGGACAACGAAATCAAACGTAGGAAGGATGCGGGATAAGGCGAGTGGGGGAAGGTTGCGGTAGCTTGGGCATGTCCAAAGGAGAGATATGGAGTACTGACACAGGGAGAAAGATGTTGGAAATGGTACCACTACGAAAAAGGGAAGAGCGGTAGACCAAACAGGAGGTTTGTGAATGTGGCAAGAGGCTAGAAAGGATATGAGGATGGTCGGTGTGACAGAGGACATATCACAGAATAGATCGTGATGGAGAGACCGCATTTGCTGTGGCCACCTCTCATTTGTAGGAGTGGCCGAAAGAGAGAAAGAAAGGTGTTCCACAACTTCCACTTGTGGAGTTTGTTTACCTATATCTATGTCATTTTTTTAGTTGCTTCACCTTATTGTAACAGTACTAGCTGTATTATCATAGTAAAATGTTTAGTAAAGATCAGGCTACTGCTATCATTTTCAATAGTAGCAGCACTCTCATTTCCATGAGGTATACATCTGTGTGTCGTAATCTTTGTGAGAAGCTGACAGGTGTTCATCCTGTATTATTCTGAAATTTATGTGAGTACAGGTATTTGTGCGTGTGTTTGTGTGTATGTACTGTATGTATGTATGTTTGCACGTGGTACTATTAATGGTATAGTGTAAAGTAATATATTAATTATTGTTAAATTATTATCATTATTATTATTATTATTATTATTATTATTATTATTATTATTATTATTATTATTATTATCATCATCATCATCATCATTGTCGTTGTCATCATCATTTTTACCATCATTTTTGTCATTATTATATCACCATTATCATTTTCGTGTTTTTGTTGTATTCATTACATATTTAATTTCAGCGATTTTTCAGTCTTCAAATTGGCAACATCATAAATTATTTTGCAACAAATTACACTGAAAATAATTGATACAAGTACCAAAGCTTATTTTCATTTTTTTCCGTTTCTAGCTTTCATGTTTATTTTATTTCATTAATTTTTATACAAACTTCTCCAAATTGGCAACTTTAGTAATTATTTCATTAAAATGATGTCTAGAAATGATTCCCAATTACTTTTAGCAAAATTGTATGTACATATGGTGCCCAACTTCACTACAAATGGACAAGGAATGGTACATTCCATACTTCAGGAATTCTGAATGGCGGCCATTTTGAAAAATGGCTGCCACGGCTCTCCTGGGCAAAATTTTCGAGGGCCCAATATCAGAATTTGCGTTTTATGTATAAATCAAGATCTGTGCCAAATTTGGTGCTTTTAGACAAAAGTGAACAATTTTTCGACTTAACCGCCGGACTATGAAGTGTTTATAAGACGACGTGTAAGGTGTGATTAGAGCACATTAAACGTCGTGTTTCGCAGAGCTGTAATCAATGCAAGTTGTGTTCTAGAGAATTCTGCCTCTTTCGACAGACTCATAATTGTACTATTTCCTGAAAGGAATCATGGTAAGTAAAACGTGTTTCTGTGTTCCAAAAAGTGGAAACTTTGTGAGGTGACGTACAGTAATCAATTCACATGTGTATTTTTTATTCTTAACCTGAATAATAAACAAACGTTTTGGGGAATTTGTTCTTATTGTTACAATATTACTTATGTTATTTTATTTTTCGATTTTCTGTTATGCTAATATAAAAAAGGTCACATACTAAAATAAGGTATTTGTCTGTTGTAATTGTGGCATTCTGCTATTTTTTTTACGTTGTTTGTTTTTCAAATAGTTAATACATCAGTAACGTCAGGGCTACTTTTAGTTCAATAATATTTTAACAGTTTTTTATGGAATTTATCTTTCGAACATGTGTACCTGTTCCACTTTGGACATAACTGTTTATGTTTTCAAATTTGCAGAGAATGATGTATCTAAATCTGTCTTCACACCTCTCTTTAAGTGAAAGCTGTTTGTGATAATGTGTATTCTATTTTTTTTCGTCCTGTCAGGATCGATACACGTATTTTCTCCTGTGGGTCATTCAGGTGACGTATGCAGTAGGTATGTTACATTAATTTTGACGTGTTATGTTTGATTACACAATGAATATGTTGTTAAGAAATCTTTGTACAAAAAAGTTTGCGTCAATGAACAAAATTGAAATGTTATTTCGAACGTGTTGGCTTAAAACGAAGAGTGAAGTGCTTTGATTCATATCTGCATGAAACCTGTTGTCAAACGGCTACGTAGTTCGGAAGATACCGAAGTGAATTTATTTTGCCCTTGAAGCACCGGATTAGGGGATAAATATATCCATGTAATCTGCTCCTTACTGGGTAATGGTACTGATAATGGTAATCATTTTTTTTATTATAATTTGCAACTTATCGGCTGAATTGCAAATTTGTTTTTACAGTATATAAAAATATCATAAACGATAATTTAGCTTTATTCAAATTCTGCAATTAATGTTGTTCATTAAATCAAGGAGATAAAAATAACTGAACTTTAAGTAAGTTGACTATTCAAGCTTATACATGAAGTACAAAAATAAAAGCATTAATTAAAATGTGTACATTAACTCCTTTTTAATACGTATTACAACAATTACTTTTGGGTATTTGTTAATACCGGTTGTCAATGCGGGACACCCTTTCTGGTCATCCACATCGGACGAAAAAAAAAATCGCACCCACGCCTCATTGATACCAATGATTGATGAAGTAGCGCACAGGCACGCGCGCCCGCCAAACAAGCAAAAATCGCCCGAAGGTAGTCCACTAAGATTCATGGACACGCGATGTATCGGTAAGTCAACTTTTGCAGAAAATAAAGACAATTCAAACTTTCAACACGATGTTTTACATTTAAATGTAATAAATAAAGGCTTTTGCACAATACATAGATGTTCCATTTCAGTTGCAGCGACGTCTCCTCCAGTGAGATTGGTCCTTTAATCAGAGACTATTCATTGAATTCATTGAAATAAATTAAGAGTTTTCAACTTTGTGCTCTTTCTAAAAAAAATTTATTTTATTGCTTTCTTTTGTTTAAAAAAAAATACTCGCTACAAAATTATAATACAGGTGTCTATGGATCATTTTGAGTAGACTGCAGGGCTATTGCGCGATCTAGCTGTACGATCTCCGTACAGCCTCTGCACCTACATAAACACAGGCGCGGTTCTAGAGCGAACTTTGGAGGGGGCTATCTGGGATTTCATTCACACCCAAATCCTAGGTCCAGATTTTTTTCTCGGTCATCCCAGCCGCCGAAAACTCATTGTCCCATTTACATCTTGGTCTTCCTCTACTACGTTTACCAGGAATGTGTGCCTCAAGGACCACTCTTCTCCCAGACCATTATGTCTCATGATATGACCAAAATATCCCAGCTTCTGTTTCCTCACATATTGCAGTAGCCAGTCACTAGGCACATTGAGCTCATTCCTGATGTCTTCATTTGTCCGTCGTTCCACCCAGGGGACTCTCAAAATCCTGCGATAACATTTGTTTTCAAAAGCAGTGATTCTTAGCTCATCTGCCTTCCGTAGCACCCAAGCTTCGCAGGCGTAGGTTGCAATGGGGAAGATGCAGGCTCTGAGAACTCTAAGTTTCGTGTGTACCGTAATAACTAATAATTTTATTTTTTTACCAGGTCAATACACTTCTGCTGCTGGATGTTGGAGCCACGGGGATCGGTATTATTGGTTTAGCTTGGGCGGACGGCAAACGCATTGTAATGCTGTTAGCACATGCGCAAGAGTGGATGCCCAATTGTACGTGCCCTCATCACAACGGTCCGGAGGATGAGGTTTGGGTCGGATGTAGCGATGAGGCTGTTGAAGGAAATTTCGAATGTATGGATGGAACCCAGTTACAAGTGCCGAGTGGTAAGTCTGGATGCATTTGTGACAAACAAGTTTCAAATAAAGAAACATTTAACAAATCAATACTTGGTTCACACTGCCGATCAATGAGGGCAATTTAGCTCCCCCACCCCAAATTAACGAAAAATAGCCCCCCCCCCCCCACAAGAAAAAGGCTTGAAAGTAGCCTCACAATACAAGGTTGACATTGCCGATCAATGCCCCATCGAGTTGACACTGCCGATCAGTCAACTTGATCGGGAACGAGCAAGCCAATTTTGGGCCTTTTCAGTCTCGTTCGGCCGTTAATTGCGGTCAGTGATCGTCGTCGGTCTGCCTTGATCAATATCGTTCTGGTTATCTACTCAAACACGTTTGAGTAGGGAGCCACAGTTGTCAATCACCCCGATCAAGGTTGATTGACCCCGATTACTGTGCCGAGCTTGACCAATTCAACCAGGCCCAAATTGGCTTGAACCGGCCTGATGCAGTTATAAGATCGCCAGTGTGAACCTAAAAACTAATAACGACATGTTACCAGAATGTTGTTCTTTCTGTGAGTTTCAATTTTGCTCAAACTGCGAATCGCGGTTACTGTGCACCGTAGCAAGACCAGCGCAGCCCTCTGATTGGTTAACGGCTATCCCCTGCGCGACCTTTGGCTAACGGCTGATCGGACCGTTTTGGAACGGCACGTGCACGTTTGACGTCGCGGATTTTTTTAAATTGCTCCTGAGCAATTTGAAAAAGGTTAAAGTTTAACCGTCCAGATTTTCACCAAAACTCAATATTTTACCCCATGTCTCTATGAGAGGTGTTTATTTATATTAATCTTCACATTGGATATGATTTCAGCTGATTTGATTCATATAGATGTTTTTTGACGTGCAAATCAATGACACAATCTTTAAGTAGCCAACATGGTAACATCAACATAAGTATTTGTGTTATATTAAGTTGAAGACCAAACAAAAATTAAGAAAAATATAACTTGACATGGAGACAAATCATGTGTAATCAAGCCCAAGGCAGCCGTACAACAGCTCCACGACCACCAAGTAGCAGAATTGTTTGACTACTCTTTAATATTGGCCAATAATTACAGAGTAGTGATTTTGCTCATATTTACGGTTGGCTAAGGAAGGAGTGACGGAAGAAAGACAGAAAGAAAAAGATAAAGAAAGACGAAACGACGGAAGGGAGAAAAATGAATAAATGAAATAATGACCGAAGGAAAGAAAAGGAGAGAAATTTAAAAGAGAAAATGGCAACGCAAACAGAAATCAAAATAAAATTTTACATTTGACCTCTTTGTTCAGTATTGTGACATGTTCCGAATTTCTGGAAGTGTGAAATTTTAGATTAACTCTGCGGCAGATGGAAATAGTAGAACTTGTTTATGTCATGATTTTTCACTTATTTATAACATCGAGATAACACTTAGGGGTAAATTATTACTGAGTACAACTACCGATCAGCATAATTTATAGTCGTTTTGCAGCCCTCCACAGGTAAAAATTTCAAAAAATTATCACGGGAATGAATAACAAAAAGTGATTTGGAGGATACATTGTGTGAGAATACAAAGTATGTCTTGTGTAAAAGCAAAAGAAAGCTGTAAGAATAATTTCTCATAGCACGTATCTTGCACATACTCGAACAATATTTTATAGTCTGACAGTTTTAAATATATATGACCTGTATTTTTTATATTGTGAAATATTTATTTATATGTGCTCAAAAGAAATGTTTCCCATGTCTGTCTGAAACTACGTTTGTAGAAATGAAAGTGTGCACAGACATCAGATGAGAAATTGTTTTCACATACCTCGGGTAAGACTTACGGTCTACTCAAAAATCAAGATTCTTTCAGGGTCCCAAAATATGGAATAATTTACCACCTGAAATAAAAACATGCTCTTCTTTGAATGTCTTCAGGAGGAAATTAAAACAGCATTTGATATCTCAGTATGTGCAATAATAATTGTTAATAGGCATTGTACATATAAACTTCTGCATGAGTATGTATGTGTGTGTATGTCTGTGAGTGTGATTGTGTGCGGGTTTTTTTCTTGGAGTGGGGGTACTTCCATTTAATTAGGTCAATGAAATAATTGTATAGGTAACTTTGTTAGTCTGACTTTATGTTAGTGAGTTTTCAATGTAATCACTCAAATAAGGCCTTTAATGAGTCTTCCTGTCGATTCCTAACACTTTTATATTCAATAATTTTTGTACCCATTGTTTCATTTCATGTTGATTATGTAATATGTAGTATGTAATGTGTACTGGCACTGCATAGTTTACACTGTTAGTCTTAGGGTTTTTTTATGAAAGCGTTGAATAAAAATTGAATCTTGAATCTTGAATCAACAGGGGCCGTGGACCCCTTTGGACCCTTTGGCAATGCCAATGGCTAGACGTGACAGCTTTAGTAGATTAACCATTAACCCTTGTAGTCACCCCGTATACCAAGAACTCATTCGCGGTACATCCCCTTTTCCAAATACTCCCTGCAACACTAGCTTTACTTTTGTCTCCAGAACTTCTTTAAAAAGGTATCTTATTTATCGAACATCTAAACAGAAAAAAATACAAATTAATTCAGAATCCAAACTGTTACGTCAAAAAAAGTGTTCAATATTATCCTAAATAATTTTCTTTTTCGTTTTTTTCAGCATGGTGGAAGCCTGGACGCCCCGATAACTGGTATACAGGTGAAGATTGTGCTTTCTACATACGAAATAATGGATTGGAGGATACATCATGTGAGAATACAAAATATGCCTTGTGTGAAAGTAAGTATAGGAATGTACTATTCATCTCTTGCATTATTTTGTTCTTTATATTCGTTTAATGAAAAGGTTAAATACCATTCGACAATAGACTGTGTTTAAGGTTATTAGAATATTCTTTTTCCAACAAAATTATACCATGGTCATTGATTTTGAGTGAGACGTATGGACCTATAGTGCTATATTTCTGAAGCAATGTCGTTTACCAAATTTGCTACTTTTTCAACTCCAGCGATCCTCGGGGTGCAGACAAACCGCATGTTTGCCCTTGCTTCAAACAGGGAAACAATATGAGCAATACTGTATGAGGTAATAGATAGACCAGTTTGCCAGTTTCTAGATTTGTTGGTAGTTTCCTAGAATTGATTATTTATCATTTCATTACATAGATTGTGCAGTATATTATCGATAGGTGTCCACGTAACCGCGGATCACGATAGAATTCGTCAGAATCTCTCTTTTTGGTCATCGGCGTAATCGCAGATCACCATGGATTTCGTCAGAATCTTTATTGGTGATCCGAGTAACCGTGTATTCGCGTATTCGCGGATCAATAGAGTTTGTACAAAATTTTCTTCTTTGTTTGTTTCTATGTTTATTGTTGCTTCTTTCTGGTCACTTTTTTTTCAGGCGATATCTGTAAAACAATATTGTCAATAAAACTAAGTTAGTAGTTGTGTCCCATGTTAATATCTCGACATGGTAATCTAGTCAATGTCAATAAACGTCGGTGACGTCATTTATGACGTCATTACTGAAAAGTTAAAGTTAACCTATATTTGCTATATCTTAAACCTTAATTCGAACAAAACACCTAAATTTGCCAGTTAAGGTCATGGGTCAACTTTTGAACCAAACCACGTGCGCGCGTGCTTCTCCACGGGCGTGTAGGGGCGTGTCAAATAATTAAAATGCTCTTAATGACTATTCCTTAACAGTACTTTGTTTTAGGTCATTTGAGGCATTTTGGTGCGCGCGCGTACGAGCTCGTGGTTTTTTTTTCGCGCACGCCTTCCCAAGGAAATATAGTCACCTTTTCGATGGTTTTGGATGTCTGACTGAATTCTCCATCCTTGGACCCTTCCGCTTACACGCCCGAAAAACGTGAATGAGCGCACATACCCGTGTAGTGAATGATGTTCGCTTTTAAATCACTCATAACTCTCTAAAATTAAAGGTGACTCCTAATTTGAATTGCTTATTCTGATAGCCTATGATGCCTCGATAAGATTTCAGGCATCACTTTTCACGCCAATTTGTTGTGATGTCATTTTATGACGTCACAAAGAAAGGGAGTTTTGATGCATTATCACGTGACTGATAAGTTGATTAGCGTAACAAATACAACGAGGCAGTGCGTGCAAGACGACGCGTACGCGTGGTTGTGAAGTTTATTTCAGAAAAATCAGTCATACTCTAGAATTTAACGATGTACCTGTTCCTATTTATACTGATTCTTGAATAACTATGCCGTCATGCGCTAGAAAATGACTTTAACGTATCAATTTTAGTCTGGACCTTTACCTAAGTACAGAACAATGATGGTACGGAAATTTTAGCCCTAGTTTAACTATGGCTATTTCAGACAGAAGTTAATATCGGGGGGGGGGTGGGCGGTAATATTGACCCTCCCCCTCTCCTCCCCTTCAGTATTATCGGCTGCTGAGTCGCGCGATCGCCGCGAAAGTAGCGAGGCCGGATGTAAACTGAAAGTGAGATTGTTCCTATAGATCTATTTTCAAATATTATTATTTTTCTAGTTTTTACAGTAATAATTATGCTTAAATATGTTTATATGTTTCGCCTATAACTCACTCGAAATAGGTTAGTAGGATGCTAAGTTTTTGTGTGAAAATATTCTATCTGACGTTTCTAAACATTTATCTTCAATAATAATTGCCGTATCATCATAATTTCTTAGCATTTTATGTTTCATAAATTTCTTATGGATCTTTTGTTTCGATTTTAAAAAACAAATCCAGGAAATTTATCGGTGACAGCTGTTGCATCATAAACAGCATAAAATGTAATCGCAATTTGAATCGTAATATCAAAAAACATCCATGTCATTATGGACCTTTTTGGCTGAAAACACTATTGCATGATTTTGCTACACGAATTAAGTCAGCATTTTTGTCCAATTACCTGGGTACTGACCATGCAGTGGTGTAAAAAATAAGTCGCTCAGCGTCTACGGTATGTTCGATTCGCGAAAATGCCGTCTCAAAGTTTGCGCAGCTTAAAAGTAAAAAGTCAGCGACGACGTAGAAGAAAATTTGCGCGGCGGGATTGTCGCTCTCCGAAATTTCGTTGCACGGGGGCAATTTTGACCCCCCCCCGCCCGTCAGTTCAGGGTAAAGAATATTGCGAATTTACCGCCCTTTTACTCACATACACCACTCACCATCATGGCTCTTATGAATTTTGAATTATGTGATCTTTGTGGAATGAAAATATTTTTTTGCGGCGCCGAGAATTTTCGGACCCCCTCTCCATCCCCTGCTGAGCGATTTTCGAGCGGTGATGTGGCCGCGAATTTTGGCCGTGAAAAATTATTTTGGCGCGCGAAAAATATATTATCTCGGCACCCCGGTGGAAAAAAAATCGTTTCCAGGGGTCTTTGTTTCTTGATTTGGCGCGTGAATTTGGCTTGTGAAAATTATTTTGGCCGTTAGAAATATCCCTTATAGGCACTCTGTGAAAAAAATTCATTCTCAGGGCCATGGGGTATAAACTGTTTATTCACGATTTGTTTGCACAGGCAAATTTAATTCTAACGTTATCTACGATCTTACTTTCCAACAGGCCGCTATCCACTTTGCAATCCCGATAAGTGCTGGTATTAATCACTGAGTGGGAAAAGGCTTAACGAGGTTCGATTTTTTCTTTGGATCGCCTCTAACTTTTCTGACGAATGTTTGACAAAATCGGGTTGGAAGAGCGCAACAGGGCAGATGCACGACCTTTTCTCTCCTGCAAGGATGCCTTCTGAAACACTTCAAACTTTAATTTGAAATTGTTAAGTATGTTATGACATACGTTTGTTGCCCACCTCCCTCCTCGATACACACACACGGACCTTCAAATTAGAGAAGAGAAGTAGACATGTCTTGCTTTTGTAGATAGTAGCAATGGAATCATTTTATTATGAACATTTGTAAACAAACAACATGACATAAGACAAATAAATACAAATGTACACAATATCAATACGACAACTAGTGTCAAAACAATATCTATAACAAATATAGATCGGCGCTGTTTATGAATTAACAAATATCTCGGAAAGACTCACTAAAAACATAATCCTCAAGTCATAGTCAGTAATACATTATTATTATGATTATTTATTATTATTATTATTATTATTATTATTATTATTATTACTATTATTATTATTATTATTATTACTATTCGACTGTCCTCTGTTCAATAGAACAACCCTGAGTCTGTTTGATAGCTTGAATATTATTGCTATACTAAAATAACTAAACAAACCATCACGCAACTCTTACATGAATAAATATATACATAGATAAAATAGCTTTGATACACTAGTCTAAATAGTGCTTCTTCTTTTTATATAAAAGGAAAAATCAAATGTAAAATGAAACTCAATAAAAAATATAACATATTAAGAAAATAAGCTTGTGATATATATGTAAACTATATACATGTACCGTAGTGGCAGACTAAGTGATAATTTAAATAGCCACCCAGAGTTCAATATAAATTATATCTTCTAACTACAAGTTCTGTACATGTAAGCTAAAGGAGTAATAAAACGTATAACACAAAAGCCAGGGTGATTGCCCCTCTTTCTATCGATTCTAAAGTGGTGGGACTGTGTACACTGATTCAGTTCTCATAAAGACGAGATGCAACATCTACTAGTACTCTGAACTATTAAATAGTTCCTGAGATGTAACCCTGTATTAAACAACTAATCCCTCCACTAGGCCCTATCAAACAACATGAATACAAGTCAAGTTCACAGCTCTAGCACACTATTGTTCTCTAAACTTTACTATCAGGCCTGAGGCCAGATCATTAAATCAACGCTCTGGGCGCAAAACAAAAGAAACAAAAGAAGTGCGCTCTATTCTATCTAGAAGGGAAGAGACATAAAAATCTAACATAAAAGACTAAAGGAATGGGACCTGTGCCTGCATATTCACTGTATTCAGGATTGAAGTTCCCTCTCCTATACAGCATGGTAGGGAATGAACATGTAATTCACACTATAAACTTAATACACATGTACACCAATTAAACTTCACCCCAACACCAAGCATGGGACTTCTTTGTATGTTTACCGGACAAAGACCATTTCACACAAATCACTTATAGCACACAACTAATGCACTACACGCACATGCCTATAATGTGTTACAAACTTGTATAATAAGTGTGAACAGGTCAAGCATGCATTTCGCACTAATCTAACTATATCAGGCTAGTCCTAGTTCACACTAATCTGTCTAGTCCTGAATCACACCAAACATACTTCTAACTGATCTATACTCAACCATCATGATCTAAATACTCTCATATATAGTAAAATCTTTCACATATGCTCAAGAGTAACATATTACATAACTCTTGTTACTAAAACATCTTTAATGTTTGATAGTAACAATTAATATAACTCTCTTTGATAAAGTATCATGTACTTCACTCCACATTAACGCAACTAATAACTCACATTTTGAAATAGACATTATAAAGTTGTATAGTATAGTTTCAGTCTATCTCCAAATATTTCATAGTAATTCCAAACTTTAAAATATACAGTGATGTCTCGAATTAATTCAAGTAAATAAATAAGATATAACGCAGCAAGCATATCAAAGAAATTCTTTGACGCAAGGCATAGCATACACATATAGAATATATATAGCTACAAGCAAGATTCCAACAAAGTTTGTAAATCTTGACAACACATGCTTTCATTCTCCTTCCGAACCAAGGAAACTATCCTCTCAAAACGAACACACCTTCATACATCACTTAAATGTAGTTCAGCATAAAGCATCAATATTAGCAATTAATATTAATACAAAAATAAGGAAAAATAGGAGTAAACTTACCTTCAAATTAGAGAAGAGAAGTAGACATGTCTTGCTTTTGTAGATAGCAATGGAATGACCACTATAACAAAGGCAGGGAACAGGCTCACATTTCTTGAAAGAAGCTAGACTCTTCCACTCTTTTAATAGGGGCGTTAGTCCTCTCCTTTGCAGGGACAAAACATAGTCTAAAATGGATAAGCTTTTATATTTTGTGGGCCTGCCCACACCGTATATCACTAATCGTCGGAAG
>JZLH01S0033546.1:22620-43237 GCA_001188425.1 Eucidaris tribuloides
TGTTTACGGAACTGAGATTAAACGCGCGGAACTGAGTTCCAAAATGTTATGATTATTATTATCAAAATATGATCAATTCACGAGCTATGACATCTGTCTAGTGGTTATTTGTTGTGTATTCTAGTGGTACACAAATTTGATTTTCAGGGTGTTGGTACCCTTTAATACATTGATACGCGCGCGTGCTTGACACAATTGCGCAAATCATTGTTGAGCGACGAGAGTGCAATGTACCGGCACCCAGTTTGTCTATGAGAATTTGTACATGGTTGATGACATCAGCAGAGTGCAATGTACCGAAACTGCTTTAACGAAACTGCACTCCGCTTACCGCGCGAGTGCAATGGTGCAGTTAGCATATGTTGTGTGAAGCGCAGTCGACCAATCGGATAGCGTACAATCTCACTAGGTGTTGTATAAAACAGAATAATCACTTTACTTTCATGAGGTAAATTGATTATTCATATTCAATTACGGATGACACCCGGGTGCTCAACATTCAATTACGTAACAAAGTCAAATTGCATTTGTCCAAGTTTTAAGTTTGCAGTGTGCATACATGATTGGTTGCTTTGTTGTGAATGCTAAGCCCACTATCATTATGTAGCACAACTAAACCAAACTTGGGCAAAAACAATTTTGGCATGTTTACAGAATTAATTGCTGAGTAGTCAACTATGACCAAACATGAATGACCAATATATCACATGAAAGTAAAGTGATTAATTATGCTATCATTCCATGATATCAGTTTTTATGATCTATCTTTTCTCAATGTATACAGGATTGAATCTTAGTTTGTTTTTTTTACTCACACTATACAGTGTATGCTCTGCCAAACGGCATATTGCGGCAATGCGATTTAAAGATATCACATTGTGGAAGACCCATTTAAAAAATTGTCAAACTTTGCTATTTGACATATCTGACAGTGTTTGAATGGACAAATAAACTTCCTAGAACATGTACATGTAAGTGCAGACATTTATGCTCTCACTGGCAAAATTTGTACAGATAGAAATTGGCACATGAATTTTTCCCGGCTGATGAAAATTCTGTAAGACAGCAGTCTGTGGGGGAAACTGGAATGGTCCCTCAATGAGTTTACATTTTAATGATCATTTTGAACTGTAATTATTTCGGGTTTCATTTCCAGATATTATTAAAGACACTAGTAGCATGGGGAATCATGTACATGTACCTTACAATTAAAATGAAAGCATTGTTATACGATGCCTTTAAAATTTTGTAAAGGACAGAATTACTCACTTGACTGTGTGGAGCTTTTCCATTGTCGGGAAGCACTGCTTGAAGATGCCAACCACAATTTCGTCAATTTTCCATCCTGGCAACAGAAAGCAAATTGAAAGGAGTAGTACTAATAATGGTATTATACTCTCACAGAGATGTACAAAAGTGGATTCAATCTACACCATTCATTGTTAATTATAACTTGATGGTCACCGGAATTGGGTGTGCAATATGTACATATGTTGTATATCACAACATGGATGTCAAGTGGTGACGTGAGATTTCACGGGGAAATTAAAGTGTACCAATAGTCCAATACCCTGGATAATTTGTTTGATATGTATGTAGAATATATTTGTGGCATGCCCTGTGCAATGTATAAGCACTTGTGATCACTCCGATTTTTGTTTTTGGGGGGTTTGAATGTAAATTCTCAAGTAAAACAAAAACGACTTGGAATAGACTAATCAATCAACCGATTCTATCAATCGATTGATCACACTATCGATAATTTGTATGCGTACGTCTTAATCATTAGCACACACAACTCAGTGTATCAATAAATATCGATAGTTAAGCAAAAACGTACATCCCTTACAAAAATGAGCCATGGTAATACCATGGTTTTGACCAATATACCATGGTATTTTGGTCAATACCATGGTACTACCATGGTATTCCCATTGTTTGAGATTGTTCATTTTTATAAGGGATGTACAGCCAAATCGCGCACGCATAGAAATTGGTGCTTACGGAGCAGAACTGTAACGTGCAGAGCAAAAGTGCGGGAATATTGCACACATTATGATCTGATTTATCAAAATAAGGATTACTTCAAGGGCTAGGACAAGTGAATTGCGATCATTTGTAGTATCTAGTTGTACACAAATTTGATTTTTAGGGTATTGGTACACTTTAATGTGCTTTACAGGATTTTAACCCATTGGAAACTAAGAACGAGATATTTCAGACTGGGGTCTATGAGAATGCACTAACCCATTGAAGACGAGTGATGAGATATCTCGTCACGAGGTCTATGGGAAATGCGTGTTAAAGCAAAAACGAATCGTCTCCAACAGGTTAATGAAATAAAATTGTCTCCCAGTGTGTTAAAGGAAAGGTAATTTGAGGTAGTGTGAGGTATTCTGCTCAAAAGACTAAAATATATTTCCAACTGTTAACAAACAAACAGATTAAAAAAAAAAAATAGGAATTTCATATTCCAAGACATTCGAAAAGTGAATGTTAGGCAATATATATGTTCATGTTATGTTTTATTTGGTGTAAAGTCAGGAATACACTGGAATTAAAATTCTAAACTCATGCAGTATGGCAGCCATTTGGGCTTTGAATAAAGCAAGTAGCTATTGCAGCGGCATACATATGAACATACATGTACTTGTGAACATTATTTAGTCCAAAATGAGATGCTGTAAAAATATATTACAGTAGTATGTAAATTCCTTTGTGCTAAAACCAGTTCTACTGCTGTCAGGCTTGAATTTTAAATTTTCTCCTTATTTCGTCAACATCGTTTTAGCTGGATTGCAGAGATTGTAAGCACAAGTCCTGTAAGCCACTAGATTTCCATGAGCTCTAGTGCATAATGAGCAGGTTTGATGCTGACAGATTTCAAAGGCTTCATCATTAGGACATCATTAACTCTGGATTGCAGAGATTATCAGCGGAAATTCTCTAAGCCACTAGATTTTCATGATGGGTGAACAGTTGCCTGCCATTTGGTTTGAGCAAATTCTCACACCATTTATTCAAACATAAACTTTACGATGATGTACTAGGGTTGTTTTTCTTCTTTTTTTTATACTGATGAATGCATGTGTTTATTATGTACAGTGAAACTTGTCTGGTCACCCAAGGGGGAAAAACAAGGCGATAGCAAAAATGTGTCTCGCCCAGTTCCGTGTAAAGCTAAACTTAATTGCTCAAAAAATTTAACATTGGCCTCAAAAAGGTCATTAACCCCTGCCAGTGACCTCTGACCTTTTGGTGAACTTCAGCTCCCTGTGAGACATCTACCACCCAAGTTTGGTCACAAATTGGCAAATGGGGGCAAAGTTATGGGCCGGAATAGAAACTTGCTCAAAAAACTTAACATTAATTGGCCTCAAAAGGTCATTGACCCCTGCCAGTGACCTTTGACCTTGTGGTGATCTTCACATACTTCTAAATTTGAAAGTCTGTAGGATCAATCTTCCATTCAAGTTTGGTTGAAATTGGAGGATTTAGCACAGAGTTATTAAAGTTTTTAGGTAATGGATGGACAGACGACAGATGGACAGATGACGGACGGATGGACGGACAGACGCCAAATTGATCCCTCAGTCTCCCTCCATCTCGGTGGGCTCGACAAAAAGTGGCCTTTGTAGACACATGATCTGTCTCCAGGGGAATTGTTTTAGTGGCCACTATAGACAGGTTGGCTGCTATAGAGAGGTCGTCGCTAAGACAGATTTGACTGTATTGAGTTCAATCATTTACTTTTGTCCAAGAACAACTGAATTTATTATTAACCCTAGAATATTGCATGTACTTGTACCTGGAAATTCTTGAAATAACAATTTAAATTCTACAGTGTAAGTATTGCGCTTAGTAAAATGTTCACTTGAATGTTTGACTTTAGAAAGAGAAGGAAAAAGAAAACCAATAGATCAGTGTTTTATTTGAAAGAATTCGCTTTAAGGGCACCAAGCAACCAACATAATCAGGGCCGATCTTCTTCGCCTTTATTAAAATAGTTGGTACAAATAGGTGTTATGAGCTGATTCCTAGAAATCAAATGGGATATCTCTGGGGTCAATCTCATATTTTTAAAGTGTGACTTTTATCAATATTTTGCTCAAGAGCCTTTATACATGTACCTCTGAGAAATTACCTGATTTTCGAAAAAAAAATGATTTATCAGAATGCAGGGGTTTGGAACTTGTTCTCCTTTGTCGGTGGCCATCCTTTACACAGAGCTTATGTCTTGGGCTTCTGGGGAGAACAGGGCATGCTTCACTTGTGGATTACATTAAATTCTCCATCTCCATGAGTAAAATATATTACGGATCTGTTATTAAATTTCAGAGCACTCACATGCCCTGGGAGTGAAATGGGCAGACGAGAATTGAATTTTAATGCCAACTGAAACATCCAGCATAAAATATTCACCCTTGATTGCAGATAAAACTCTGTAATATTAATTAACCAGGAGGCTGGGTTGTTTTCTACACAGTTGATACCATTTCATGTGTTTGTATGCATGCAAGGTACAACAGGGCCTCTAATCAATGTAATGTCTTTTGACTTAAATTGATTGTAGGTGAAAAACAATGCAATCAAAACATTTTTTTTCAAGACATACAGAACGGACAGATGCCGCTTAGAATCCCTAGTCTTGCTCCACCCTAGTGGCTTGACAAAACATCACAACACATACATGTATACGCAATTCTAAACAATTTTTGGTAGGGTTAGTATTATATTTTCCGATGTCTAGGGTGACAAGTAATACTTTAGGAAAGACTGATAAAAAAAATTGTCAGACTGAACAAAACTATACTAAAACATAGTCTCAGTAGCACTGTCAAGATAAGGTGTTAACCATGCATGTGTCAAAAAACAGTAATAGGGATTTTTCACGGCCAGGCGACAAACGCGCGTACAGTGAAAAGGGTATCAAAATTGCCAAAATCAGGAAAAAGGGTATACTTTTAACAGAAAGTTTACTTTAAAAGAGTATCCTTTCAGAATTGAATACTTGTTTAGGGTAACCTGAGATTGACAGATAATGAGGCCTACACTGTATTTGTTTAGGGTCCATTTTGAAAGTCCATACATGCACAAGGTGTACACCTTGTAATGACAGTGCCCCCCCCCCCAACATTTCTCCTTTAACTCTCCAAAGATATTGTTTCATGTTTTTGCACTGACTTTAATACCAAATCCTATCAATAATGCATATGTACAGTCTTGAGTGCTGACAAACGGACATACAGACAAAACATCAGAACATGAAGCTTCTGGTTCTCTAACATGGTGAATCGAAGGCTTAACAATACTTCACAAATTTGTCTACATGAGTGAAGAAGTTTATACATGGAGTGGCTGTATATAGGAGACACTGTAAAATGTTGCACTTTTCTTGGGTCAGTACTTGTAAGATAATGCTCATAAGAACTTTAACAAGTAGGGCAAAAACCTTTTTTAAATTGATAAGCCATTTATACAGTCATGGACTCTTCCCCCCTCAGAACCACCCTAATTAATTCTTTTCCTCATCCCCATGAACACACTCTTCCATTATTTTTTCAACCTCATCCAATCTGTCTTGCCGTTTAGGGCATTCAAAATTCAGCAAGTTTTCCCACAAGGGACGAAGAATGAGTGTTAGAAGACTCACTTTAATGAGGTATTTGCATGTATGCTCACACACAGATGCAAACACACACACACACACACACACACACACACACACACACACACACACACACACACACACACACACACACACACACACACACACACACACACACACACACACACACACACACACACACACACACACACACACACACCAAACACACCCACACACACACACACACACAAATTCACCACACACATACACAGACTCATTCTGAACATACATAACGGTGTGTCTTACAACAAATGGTAGAGCTCTGCAGGAATTGACAATAACCTATACATGTACATGTACGTTCATTATAGTTTATTATAATTCACATATCCTTGGACCTTTTTGTGTGTGCACACATAAGTGTTTGTCTCAACTAGTTTCTTATTGTATTACGATCATCAATATTAATATTTATGCTTCAAACAGATGATCATGGAAGTTTGAGTGAATCATCTTTTGTCACCAGGTGTTTCCAGCTATCATCGTAAATTTGTGTGTGAATAAATGATTGCTGCACAAAAGTAAACTCTCCAACCGACCTAAATTTAAGCAAATGGATGAAGATCTTACACATGTATGAAAATGTTTGTTGTAATACATGAGTTAACAGCTTTTTAAGGATTTGAAGGATAATTGGAGTTCACGACTCCCAAGATCTTTTAAACCCAAACCAACAGTACCTCCCAAGATTAATCACTGTGTTATATTATTCATGGGATTCAAGCAAAGTAGGCAATCTTCCATCACTGTCAAGCTTATAATCACCCCCATCAGTCTGGATGTGCGCTGGTGTCAACCAATAAAAGTGGTATATTTACATGTACATATATCACTGGGTAAAAATAGCAGCAAAGGTGATTTTACACCACAGTATATGTTGGTTATTAATTATGCCTTAACATGCATTGAATATATCAACATGTAGCTTCGGGTAAACTATAATTACCATGAATTATGATGATTTCAAGGAACTTTCTTTTTACATCTTCATTTTATGAGAAATACATGCATATACATGTATACATGTAGATTGTTTGTGTTGGCAGAAGAACTAAGAAATGGCTGGCTGGGCCGAGCACATATTGCACTTGTGCAAACATGACTCTTACACCTTATTGCTGTAACTTAAAACAGATGAAAATAACACTTCTTCATCTAGCAAATTGCATCAGAAATGCTGTCTCCAATGGGGAAAGTTACATTTTACAACATTCTGATTTATTCTTTCAATTTAAAGGCAAGGCATCTCTTTGGTAGCCATCCTGTAGCACAACAAAACATCCCTTATGCTCTTAGGCTACTTACAAAAGATGCATCTATGCATTTGATAATCATATAATAGTAATTATCTAGAATTTGAAATATGCACAAAAAACAACTGCCGTTTGGTGTATGTTCAAGGTTCAATGAACTGATTCACCTTAAACATAACATTATTGTAGTTACTGTTTAGAGTAATGCATAAAATTTGTCATACAAATTATATGGTACACAGTGTAATTTGAGAATGAATTAAGATGAACACCCAGTAAGGCAATGGTCTGAAAATAAACTAGGAATAAAAACTGTGATTCTTTAATTTGATTTGAAATCTAATGACCAGTGTACTTCCAACAAAACTGATGTTCTAGCTCCTATAATTTGCTAAAGGTTCTCAGCCTGTTGCGAGATGATTTGATTTTAATATAACATGCTTTCTCCATAGAATCTAGTCTCCAACGGAGTATTTTCTTCTATATACCACTGTACTTACACAATGTTGATTTTCAGGCATGCAAAAGAGGTACGTGTATGCCCTGCCTTTAATCAGGTCTCCCCATTATCTTTTTTTATCTGCTTGCCCTTTGGGCAAGTAAAAATTATCACTAGATTTTTACTTGCCTGAATGAGAAATGTACTTGCCCAAAAATATTTTTCACTTCTTTTGACCACTAAGACCTCTGTATAAGATTGGAAGTTTATTATCTTAATTCTGGGGGTTGAAAAAGGCATGGTTTTTTAATTTCAAGAATCATAAAATGATGTATAATGAAGAAAATAATGGTGGAATCAGTAGGCCTATACATGTAACTGAACAAACAATTTCACACATATTTTGTTCACTTCTGGTAAGATTTTGGACATGTAATCTTGATATGAGGATAACAATTTTACTTGCCCATCATGAAATTTTACTTGCCCCAGGAAAGCGAGCAAGTGCTAGTGTTAAACCCTGCTTTAACATACAGTTCAAAGCATTGTATATTTGAGGGCAGTTAAAAAAAAGTAATTATGCAAAAAATTAATACAAAATTCTGCAATGTTTGAGCTGTACTGACCATGAAATGGATATGATATCTAAGAAACACAAGTTTTGAAAGCAACACTGATACTCACTATCAGAATATAGATAAATATATTACAGGATATCTTTCAATAACTACCACCACGAAAATGAATTATCTCATAACAGTTTATTCTAATGCTATTAAGTACATGGTAAAATTGGTCACTATTAAAAATTCAAATACTTTTCAAGCCATTACCGATCCTTTTAAAAAGCCTCCCCCCCCACCCCCGGCTTTCTATTTTACATCATAAGATCAGAAACACTGACAACTTTATTGGGCTATGCATACAATGAACCAACCTTTTAAGTATCTTTTTTTTGTTAACTACTAAAATAACTTCAGTGTCTCTGTACAGAACTTACCCCTGATAAATATCTCTGTTACGGTGTCCGGTTTATCTTCCTTTTCCATTTCGACCTGAATCTTAGGCTTAAAATACGAAAATTTCTCTTTAGTGACATAAGTTTTGGGTTTGGGTTCCTCATTCTCGTCTTCCCTTGGCTCCTCTGGGGTGGGGTCACCTTTGGCCTTTGGGTCTGGGGGTGGGGGAGTGCCAGGTCGTTTTGCCCTGATGACAACTGGGGGCATCTCAGCCTGCTGAAGCCCAGCTCTGCGCCACAGCTCGGTAAAGTCAGCCTCAAAATTGCCTGTACACGTGTACGGCTCTGTTGGTAATTACAAAGGAATGGAAAACTGAGTTACTTGGTAGGTTCCAAAATGAGAAAATGGAGGTTTTCAAATTCACATAGTGGTTAGTGCATAATTTCCATCATCTAACTATGATAAATATTTTACATTTAATGTAACAAATTTTGTATGTATGAAAACACCACCAAATCAAGCACAGCACTCACATTCAATTTGCAATCCACATCTTAAATGCAATGCAAATTTTTATATGAATATGAAAATGTGTCCTTTGCAGTGTTTCCTGTACAGTAAGTGTAAGTACATGTACGAGTAGTGTGACTTCAGACAACTTGTGTGTAACTGCCATTATTATCATAATTTTTTTAATGTAAATTATGTTTGTGATATAAAGCATTTTTGAAGTTTTCAAGATTCAAATTCACCTTACATACATGTATCTCACAGATATTTCCAGCAATATTGCCCTTTCACGATATACCCAGTTAGCAGTCTTAACACCATCATGTACTAGTACTAGTTGTATTCAATTTTTTTTTCAATATTAAATTTATAAACTTTTGATATCATCTAAATATTGCACAAGCATACCTGGAGTTTTATTGGCATCATCCTCGTTATCTTGGACAGATGAAGGAGGCCCTCCTTTGTCCTTCAGGGCCTTGTCAACTCTCTTTCCCATCTTGACTTTCTTGGCTAAGCTAAAGACGAAACAAAAGAATAGTAAGAACAAAAAATTTCAATGGTAAATTGTTTGCACTTGCACAGTACATGTACTATCAGTGACTGTGAGATCTACATCACATCACTAACTGCACTTTTACATTGCTGTATAGTGCACAATTTATCAGAGATTCTAGTACAGTATATACATGTAGCACTCACTACTGCTGAGCTCCTTTGTTACTACATGTACATACAGGAATCCCAGCACAGAATGCAGGATTTTGAATAAATGCATATCTTTTCAAAAGTAATCACAAGTGCAATTTTTTTCTCCAGTAGTAGTATTCTTTTAATATAATTAAGCAACAAGGATGTGTATGTAATTCATTACTTACTGCAGATTACACCTGTCCCATATGTTTGATAAAAAGGTTTATATGGGCACTGGAAAAAATACATTCCAAAGATCACATGTACATACATGTATGGTGTACATCCAGCTCACTTTCCAACAATTAACCCATTAACTACCGAGCCTCAGGAACAACACATTACCTTTGGGTGGAGTTGTATTTGGCAAGTACTTTAAAGGGTAAATGACATGATTGGGGGAAGTCTTCAATTTGAGGTAAAAACTGTTCTAGAATCAGGTAAACTATGTATACAGGGATTCTAGGGTGAAAATTCTGTAGTCTATAGTTGACTCATTTTAAAACAATGTCCATCAGTATCCCTTGTAAGAGACAAATTGGTAGAGTAGCCTATGGGGATTAAATCTTATCGTGCCCCAATAAAATTAAACTGCTGGCCTGTTCAAGCTTGATTCTCCTTACGTAAACAAACTCAAGACAAATCCTTCCAGCCAGAAGATCCAGTAGTGCTTTAGTGAATTACTTAATCGAGTGTTATTCCATCGAACACTTTGGTGGGTGGTAATGAAATTGCGATTTTGGTTGCCGATGGTCAGATTGTGATGCACAATACAGCAGAATTAGTCATCAAATCAGTTACCATACATTGTACATGCCACTATAAACACTGTTTTGCTTACCTGAAAATATCAGGTCTATAATCTTCTCTTCATGATATTTACGTGAAATATATTTCTCTGCACTTATCTCCCAAAATAGAGCCAAAATCACCAGGTTTTCCAACCAAAAATAAAGCCAGATAAAAGAAAAATATGATGAAACATTGCCCAGTTTGTACGGTCTCACGCAAGCGCGATTTGTAGTCCCACCTATAGCTGTCCTGTTTGATGCACTCGGGATGAAGGGCTAGCTTTGTCTACAGTTGGTCAATAATGCCCTCAAACGTTTAAGGGGCAACAGTGACCAATGCCGGAGTGTACACATTGAACCGGACAGCTATATGTGGGACTACAGCTCAAGATTGAGCCTGTAATGAACAGGGTGATGTTTCTTCATATCATTTTTTTCTGGCTTTGACATTTTTGGTTGGAAAATCAGTATTAAATTTCAGTGGGAAATATGTGCAGAGAAAAAATATTTCACAGAAATATCATGAAGAGACAATTATAGACCCCGTATTTTCAGGTATTAAGCAAAACAGTGTTTAGTGGCATGTTGAATGTATCACACCTGACTGTTGTTGCATAAATAGGCATAGCCACACACACCCGTTACTTTGAAACTTCTCTTCCGACCATCAAATAATCTTTTCAACAGGAAACATCATCGAATAACCAGATATTACCACAACCGACATACTATAGCACTATACAGTAGGTACATGTACATGTACATGCAAGCCTGCAGGTATATGAACGCATAAATCTTCAAATTTGAATGCATGACTAGAATTACTGTAGATTGAGCATTTTCAACTGTGCAAAGGAGAAAGTTTTAAATATGTGATTATTCTCAACAAAGCCACAAGTACAAGAACCAATTGGTATGTGATATGTGACTGCAGGTTTTGATCTAAAGAGTATTTCATTATTTCCTTGCTCAGCACAGAAAGACAAATTTGATGAAATTGTAAAGTAAAATGCAATTTAAGATATTGTTTCAATAAACTTAAAATGATCAGTGCAATGAAGTTTAAGCCTATAAAAGTGCAATTTTAACTGCAAATGCAAAGATGAGAATTGCAATTAAGTAAAATGAATATGACATACTATGACTGATAACTTGCATGTACATGTATGAATTGATGAGATTTATTTTGTGAATTGCATTGGAAATATGAATTTACTGGTTAAGTATTGTATAGCTACATGTATTCCTTTCTGCTTTTCAAATTACTCATTTCATGATACACTTGTTTGTGCACGTTGTACATGCACATGTACACATACATGTATACAGTACAGATACAGACACATACATATACGGGCACACACACACACACACACACACACACACACACACACACACACACACACACACACACACACACACACACACACACACACACACACACACACACACACACACACACACACACACACACACACACACACACACACACACACACACAAACACTACAAAAGGCCAATCACAGTACATTTTAACAAAAGTTTCTGAGTACTAACTTTCACTAAATAAACAAAATTAAAGTTACAGTTAAACCTGTCTTGAAGCAAAAACCTGTACAGAAGGGGCACCCTGTCTAAATAGGATTTGATCGAGGCCTACCTCGAGCGAAATTTGCGCGTTGGCCTCGACTCCGAATGGTGCCCTCAACTCCATCTCTGCATGTTTTAGATCATCAATAACTATTTCTTGTGTGTTCTTTATCCAAACATTTGTTAACAACTAATATGATTTTCTCAAAATATCTTCTTTCAAAATGAAGTTCAAATTTCATAAAAAATAGAGCGAGTCCATTGGACAAGAAATAAAAACACAACTTGAAGATATCAAATCAGAATTAAGACACAGAAAAAAATAAGGTGGTAGCAGAACATTGCATTTTCTGTATACTGCAACTGAGGGGTATTTGACGGAAACTTCACATGTTAAAACTGTCAATCCTGCAATTTTTTCATTACATGTGAAGTGAATTAGTCCCACATTATATACTTTCACTTGAAAACCATGAAGTGTGGAATTTTGATGAAAGGTTTTCCATCATCAACAAGTACTCCAGATTCCCGTTAACATATTCTATCATGTACAGTCTGTAAAGAGGCAAGCTGCCTAATATCCTCCATAAATGTTACAAGTAATAACCCATATGACTTACCCCTAAAAGACAATGTAATGCCAACTGCAAAATCAGATATCTCTCCTCAAAACTTTCAATTGTTGTGCTTGCAAGTTGAACAGGAAAAATTGTACACCAGCTTCTCTGCATGCCAGTATAGTGGAATGAGAGATTTTCAAATGGGACCAAGCTACTGGTCATTTAAGATGAGAACATCCTTTGTTCTCTTATCAAGATCAAGTCTATACAAACATTAACTTCCTGCCATACCTCCCAAACAGGGGAAGGGTAAGAACTTAAGTAAACATAAGGACCTGAATAGGGTCTATGTACTTGAACCTCATACATACAGTGCATGGAGAAATAAACTGGTAATAGGGCTCCTTGATTAGCCCTGTATCCATATATAGTGTATGTCTAAATATCATGCATCAGAAAGTATAAAAGTATAAATATTAATGTTTGGAGGATTAGATGAACTGAAATTGACAACACTTATCTACATGTAATATGTCTCTAACATTATACATGCATGTAGGAGTGCAAAATACATCATTTTTATTTTCAAACTATTTGCATTATTGTAAGATAAGTCAGAAATGCCGCTGTAGTCCCACATATTGACTTTTATGTTGTATGTTTTAAACAATTTTCAAATCATTTATAGCTCTTAAATTTCATTATATAATGAAACTCTAATTTTATTTTTTGGATGAAACTAAATTTATAGGTTTTAAACATATATTATATATTTGTACTTTAATTCAACCTGAAATTTACAAAAACAGACAAATTAACCTGTTGGATACGGGAACCGGATGTGCCCTGTGTTAACTCTATGGGATTTTCAGAATCTCGGAGGCAACGGGTTAAGTGTGGCTTTTGGGCCACTTAAGGGCCTGCAGCAGTTTGTGGGTTGGAGGTGTTTTGCACAGTAAGAAAAATGTAGTTTTAGTGGGGATATTTTTGTGTGCATGATGCACATTAAGACTTAAAAAAAACTTGATTGACATCTGCATGATGAGATTAGAGATTGATTCACACTCTTCCTTGAAAACCTCTTATTTACAATTCTCTTGTATCGACAACTGTGAGATAAATGAATTCATTTACATGTCATAAATACTTGTAGTTTGAACTCAGGCAGAAAATAATGCATCTTGCACGGATAGTGTAGGTAAATATATTATTCTAAATACATGTAATACACAGATCATGTTGTAAAGCTTGCAAAATGACTCTGCAAGCTTGGGCACTAACTCCACAAACTTATGTGATTTTGCAAGCCTGTGAACTATCTCTGCAAGCTTGCATGCGGTGTCGCAAGCTTGTGCACTGACTCTGCAAACTTGTATTGCATCGCAAGCTTGCTTTTATCACTCTGCAAGCTTGTGCGTAATGTTGCAAGCTTGCGTGTGCTGTTGCAAGTTTGCCTGCAACTTTACAACCTTGCATATGACTCCGCAAGCTTGCGCAAAGTTAGTAAAATGCTTGCAAAAAACAATGCAAGCTATTTTAAGCTTGCGGCAAGCTCAACAAGCTTGCGGCAAGCATATTACAAGCTCGTTACGAGCTTGCCGCAAGCTTCATTTTCTATAAGGGAATGGTTTAAGTGACTACCAGCTTATAAATAATGTTTAACTTTAACGTTTAATTATTATTTGTTTGAAATAAACTATAGTTAATTTCTCAGAGATTCTAGTACAGTATACACAATGTAGCACTCACTACTGCTGAGCTCCTTTGTTACTACATGTACATACAGGAATCCCAGCACAGAATGCAGGCTTTTGAATAAATGCATAATTTTTCAAAAGTAATCATATGATATCATAATTGCAATTTTTTCTCCAGGAGTGGTAATTGAGCAACACGGATGTCAATGTAAGCTATTACTTACTGCAGATTGTCCCATATGTTTGACAAAAAGGTTCATATGGGCACTGGAAACAATACATTCCAAAGATCACATGTACATAGGGTGTACATTCAGCTCACTTTCCAGCAATTAACCAAATAACTACCAACCCCCAGGAACAACCTGTTACCTTTTGGTGGAGTTGTATTTGGCAAGTACTCTAATGCCTTTATTATTATGATTTAAGCATAACATTTGCAGAAAATTACTGCAATATGTTTTGTCATCAGTATTTGTTTCATAATTTATGAAAGGTGTTATTTTTTATTATTTATCAAAGGTTAAAATCAGTAAGTTATGTTTAGTAGGGATGGAGTCGAGGCCAGCCTCGAGGCCAAATTTTGCCGGCGTTGGCCTCGGACTCGGAATGGTCGGCCTCAACTCCATCTCTGATGTTTAGATCATCAATAACATTCTTGGTAGGTTTTTATCAAACATTTGGTTAACAACTAATAATGATTTCTCAAAATATCTTTTCAAAATGAATTCAAATTTCATAAAAATAGACAGTCATTGGACAAGAATGAAAAACACAACTTGAGAGAATCAAATTCAGAATTAAGACACAGAAAAAAATAATAAGGTGGTACAGAACATTGCAGTTTTCTTGTAGTAGTGCTTTAGTGAATCATTTAATCGAGTGTTATTCGATCAAACACTTTGGTGGGTGGTTATGAAATCGTGATTTTGGTTGCTGATGGTCAGACTGTGATGCACAATACAGCAGAATTTATTACCTACATCAAATCAGTTACCATACATTGTACATGCCACTATAAACACTGTTTTGCTTACCTGAAAATATGAGGTCTATAATCTTCTCTTCATGATATTTATGTGAAATATATTTCTCTGCACTTATCTCCCAAAATAAAGCCAAAATTACCAGGTTTTCCAACCAAAAAATAAAGCCAGGTGAAAAAAATATGATGGAACATTGCCCAGTTTGTACGGTCTCACGCAATTAGCACGATTTGTAGTCCCACCTATAGCTGTCCTGTTTGATGCGCTCTGGATGAAGGGCTAGCTTTGTCTAGAGTTGGTCAATAATGCCCTCAAACGTTTAAGGGGCAACAGTGACCAATGCCGGAGTGTACACATTGAACCGGACAGCTATATGTGGGACTACAGCTCAAGATTGAATGAGCCTGTAATGAACAGGGTGATGTTTCTTCATATCATTTTTTCCTGGCTTTGACATTTTTGGTTGGAAAACCAGTATTAAATTTCAATGGGAAATATGTGTAGAGGAAAAATATTTCACGGAAATATCATGAAGAGACAATTATAGACCCGGTATTTTCAGGTATTAAGCAAAACAGTGTTTAGTGGCATGTTGAATGTATCACACCTGATTGTTGTTGCATAAATAGGCATAGCCACACACACCAGATATTTTGAAGCTTCTCTTCCAACCATTGAATGATCTTTTAGTCCGGAAACATCATAGAATAACCAGATAATACCACAACCACATACTATAGCACTATACAGTAGGTACATGTACACGTACATGCAAGCCTGCAGGTATATGAACGCATAAATCTTCAAATTTGAATGCATGACTAGAATTACTGTAGGTTGAGCATTTTCATCTGTGCATAGGAGAAAGTTTGAAATATGTGCATATTCTCAACAAAGCCACAAGTACAAGAACCAATTGGTATGTGATATGTGACTGCAGGTTTTGATCTAAAGAGTATTTCATTATTTCCTTGCTCAGCACAGAAAGACAAATTTGATGAAATTGTAAAGTAAAATGCAATTTAAGATATTGTTTCAATAAACTTAAAATGATCAGTGCAATGAAGTTTAAGCCTATAAAAGTGCAATTTAAACTGCAAATGCAAAGATGAGAATTGCAATTAAGTAAAATGAATATGACATACTATGACTGATAACTTGCATGTACATGTATGAATTGATGAGATTAATTTGTGAATTGCATTGGAAATATGAATTTACTGGTTAAGTATTGTATAGCTACATGTATTCCATTCTGCTTTTCAAATTACTCATTTCATGATACACTTGTTTGTGCACGTTGTACATGCACATGTACACATACATGTATACAGTACAGATACAGACACATACATATACGGGCACACACACACACACACACACACACACACACACACACACACACACACACACACACACACACACACACACACACACACACACACACACACACACACACACACACACACACACACACACACACACACACACACACACAAACACACACACACTACAAAAGGCCAATCACAGTACATTTTAACAAAAGTTTCTGAGTACTAACTTTCACTAAATAAACAAAATTAAAGTTACAGTTAAACCTGTCTTGAAGCAAAAACCTGTACAGAAGGGGCACCCTGTCTAAATTAAAAGACACCAAACCAACTCCTCAGATAGCAGCCTACACTAACCTGTACAGAAAGGACTGTCTACAACTTAGGACAATTTTACGGATTCCTTGACTAAAAGTATGCAAAATTTATCATTTTCACAAACACTGACATGCTCCATTAATGCCTAATGTTGAGGCCCAATCAAACCATAGAATATACACCCTACCATATTTTGAATGAAACTGTTCAGAACTAAGCTTAAATGAGGTAAGGATCACAATATCAGTAACGATATTACAATGACAAGGAATAAGGCTGCAAGGGGGAAATGAATGCAATATTTTTATCACACAAATGAAGATGGAAAATGAACATGCCTCCATTCCTTATCATTTGATTCACACAGTAAAGGCAATATCATAATCTGCGCTTTACTGTGTCCTTTAAAAAGTGATTATGTTGACAAGAAACAATCCCTTCTGTAGATTCAGGCAGAAGTACAGTAATCACATTTTGAACAGATGATTTTAAGTCCAATTTCACAGGTCTGGAGTGTCCTTAACTAATTAATTATACCCTAATTTATTTGTATCCAAGGAGCTCTGTGATTGCAATGAAACTAATACTGCTCTTCATCCAAACACTGGAATGCACAATTTGTTAATGTTAGGGGTGAAAGGAGCAGAGATGGCATCACATTGGTCTGAATGGAAAGCAAATGTTGATTGATGTTTTCTCATGTTTGCAATGAAATATGCCTGAGTGATATACATTCCAAAGAGATATGATGTGCATGAGAACATGCTGAGAGCAATGAGCATAATTGGAAAAAAATATCCTGATTAAAATAAATAATGGAATAACTTACGTTGTCATGGTAAGAAAGTAGATGCATACACAGGACAGATGCTAGACTAAAATACCTTTAAACTATAAAACAAAAGAGACAAAGTAGTTGTACATGCAATATACATGTAGTTATGATGGGGCAATGCATGTGGCCAAGAAATTTGACACACAACAATCTTTCTTGTCTCCTCATAAAGAATTTCGCTAGAGGGGGGGGGGAGGAAGGGATTGTTGTACTTTTGAATATCAAACATTATCATAATTAGTATTCAATTAAAGGAAATTCTATGTTACTTCTTATATTATTGCAAATTTAAAAATAAAGATGACTTTAGTCTAATAAATTTGACCCCACAACAGACTCTTTGGCAAATTTTGACAAAACTGATTGGCTGTTTGGGGTCAGATATGGGTACATAGACAAATCGTACGAAGACCTGAACTGTCTGAAGGGCTTTCAAACAAATTTGTATGAGAGTTTTACTTCAATATCTTATTAAATGGTGACCAATATCTCTAAGAAATGTAAATTTCAATTCAGACCATGTATGTACACAAAAAGTCCTGAACCTGGTCTGAAATGGGTGAAAATATTGATTTTCTTCCTAAATTCTTAATGATTTTATGCTCACTACATGCCCACCAACGAGCAAGCGTAGTGGGTAACACAAGATTAAGCCAGGCACTCGTCCATCTAACGTGCGTGCACACGATCACATGACGAAGTGTCCACAATTCACAAAATTGACAAAATTTTAGAAAGAAAAAATCAATGTTTTCACCCATTTCAGGTCATGTTCAAGATTTTTTTTTATTGTTCTGGTGTTTGAGTGAAGTCTAATTGAAAATTTCAATCCAACCTATTTTGTGAGATATCATGAACATTTAATGAGATTTTGCAGTACAATTCTGAAAGCCGTTCAGTTCTCCGTATGATTTGTCTATCCTATCACGTACACCTATCTGACCCCAAACAGACAACCAATCCAAAGTCAAAATTTGTTGAAAAAGAGTCGGTTGTAGGGTCAGTGTTATTGGACTAAGATGACCTAGATCTACAATGTAAACTGTACACTGGAAATAATGGGGTTCCTGTAGGTCTAAGCCAGGGCAATGTCACAAATCATACATTTTGAAAGAATCTAAACAGCAGAGTGTAACAGTCCAAATTAACATGAATTCCTAATCACCGTGATCCAGTCCGGACTGTCATCAACTTGCGAGTCCAGTTGTACATAAGTATGCATTTTGTATGCCAAAACCAATTCTGTTGTGCTTGTAAAAGGACATTTATGATTTGAACAGTTTTGTCAAGTCAACAAATCAACGGTAAAATATGGAATTTGATTTTAGCTTTGGACATGAATATCGCTAATCTTCATCTCTGTATGACGCTAAACAGAATGTCGGCAGTTTGTTTTTTAGCGTCGGAGGTAAATGAAGTATAGTCTAATCTAATGTTAGATTTTAGATCTACATTACATACTACTACTAGTACTGTTTACCAATCTGAAAATAAACTTTTGAATTTGGGATTAAGTATTGAAAGAGGCGCAATCACAGTTATTCATTTCAATAAACGCGGCGTCATTACCTCACATTTGACCAGTTTTTTAATGACTAAATTTGCAATTACTTTCTTTGGGTGTACTACAGGCATAGGCATTCACTTACTGCACCAGCCCGTACACGAAAAGGCTGTGTAGATCTACAATATCCCACAGCAAATTTGTCAGTTGCAAAATGTGGCAAAAATCAGTCAAAAGAAACCTCTCTGTTTACGCAGACTGACAGAGTGCAATCTACAGATGACTCTACATAACTCGATGTCGCACAAGTCGATTTATCGCCTACGTCGAATAATTTTGACATACAATTTGCTCTTTGCTTTTTCAATGGGAAGTTTTTTTTGTAAGTCGATTTTTTAATCGAATTTTGCATATCTCAGAACATATTTTCAAGTCCCAAAACGAGCAAACATGTGTTAATTCATTCGCCTAGGTCGAAGTGGCCATAACTGTCATTCATAATGGTCTTAATGGGTTGACCTTTTGATCTCTGCCTGTCAGCATGACCGTACAGATGTCATAAATTTCCCATTCCCTCTCTGCCTTTCTCATTTCTCCCAGTACATTGGTACAGTTTTGACAGCCTTCAATTCCCTATACACGTTTCCTTCATCTCTAACATAGAATTATTATTATATATAAAACTGTAACTCGAATATCGTCTACGACTAAGTCGGCGTGATTTGTGCGGTCCCCAGGGATCCAACTTACGCGAAGTTTACATGTTTACTGTATTGTGCACCATGCATTGACAAAGTACAATTTCCAGTTTAATTACTGATGCATGGATAATGCACTAAACAAAAAATGGGTTTTTTACGGAATAGCAGACTGACGTCATCATATAAGAAACAGATGGCTCCATCCGTTTCAAGGATGTCTATTATATATAGCGATTTGAGGCCTTCGGCCTCAATCGCTAGGGAGCGCGTTTGGGAGCTCGGGACTGCGAAAATCGGGTTCGTCGTCAAAAAGTAGTTTTGTAACCTACAGAAATCTGTAGGTTGTTTTTAAAATTGGAGCCCAAAATCCAGCGATAATGTCGTCAAAAAGAAAAAAAGGCAAAATCTAGGAAAATATGGAACTATTTTCAAAACGATAGGGAACGATTGCTTGCTCGATAGCTATTGTGATCGACAATAGCGCGCACTGCATTGTGGGATAGCGAACGCATGATCAGTACACAACAAGATCGGGAACGCGCTCGGCGCGTGGGCCTTCTTATTGCCTTGCAGCGCATAAAAGTGAACGCGGTGCGCTGCGCGTAAACAATCCCTAGACTTAGCAATTTTTCATGAAGGACAAGTTTGTGGTACGTGAGCCAGGTGCCAACTCGTAAATAGCTGGATTTTTGGAAGTTTTGGCGACAAAATCCCTACGAACCGCATCGTACGTACAATCTAGGTGATGTCTGGATGACTGCGGTCGTAAATTTGATGCCTAAA